>JBBPBX010054464.1:0-19705 GCA_038048925.1 Garcialebias charrua | reverse complement strand
TATATATATAGATAGATAGATGATAGATGATAGATGATAGATAGATAGATAGATAGATAGATAGATAGATAGATAGATACACACCTTAAAGAAATGCCAGGCTTTACATGTTATTTTTAACTTCCTTTTGTTTTTAATCATTGAACACATTAAAAAAAAGTACAAATAGGATTACAAAAAGATAAAGAAAGAAAAAGACTACTTTAAATATTATTGCAGCTTTTAAATGAAACTAGAGTATGGTTACCGGTAAATACACCGCACTCCCTTTTCAGAGTGGAAATAAATTTTAAAAACGTGAACTCATCCAGGATGTCTAACCCGTGATGCTTTCTTCTTAGATTAACATGTTTCTGCTCTGGCTGCATGCACTTTGTGTGAGGGTTCATTTGGTGTAATTATAATCTGTGGGTGTTACTGTTGGAGAAAATAAAGTCTGGTGTTTTTCCACACTTTGTATGAGGCAGCAAGAGTTCAGGTCACTTCAACCCACAGAAAGAACTCTGGCTTCAGACGGTTCTGTGACCATGGCTGGCGCCGTTCTTTGTACAATCTTACTGTTTTCTCAAAGTGTGAAAGTTTTACCCCCGCCACTCTTTTCTTGTATGGGCGTCCATTATGTTATGATTAGCAAACATCTCTAGATAATCCTTATATTTGTCACACGCGTTTGTTTTCAGTGATGAAGGTCTAAAACCCTCAAAGCAAACGGCATGGAGCAGTTTCAGGCAGATTATGAATGTGTCATCGTGCTGCAGATTTCTCAGAGGAGTTAATAAAAACATTTAAAGTTAAAAATGTCATAAACATTCACATTCATTTAATAAAATCACACTGACCCTTAGTTTGACACTTCAAAAAATCCAGAAAAATCCAGATTTAAGTGAAAAACTAGGGGAAAAATGCATTTCCTACAAAAATACAATGTGAATGCTTACTGCTGAAGAACTTGCTGAAAAAAAGCTGTGATTAGCTAAAAACATGCTGAAATGTAGCTGAAATGGAAGAACAAGACTAAGTTAGCAGAAGAAAGCAGAACAAACACAAATTAGCTGAATTAGGTTTAAATAAGCAGAAATGGGAACAGAAATTAGGAAATTAGCTGAAATAATAAGAAAATAAAAAATTGCTGAAAGGGCAGAAAGAAGCTTAAACGACCAGAACGAAGTGGAAAGAGTTGAAATTAGCTATTAAAAAATGTGGAATTAGCTGAAAACACAAATTTTAGCACAAAAACAGCTAAATATTAGCTGAAATAGCAGAAAAAGCTGAAAGGACCATAACAAGCTGAAATTACCAGAAAGACAAGTAGCAGAAATTGCCACAAAAAACTTGAATTATCTGAAAACAGATGAAATTAGTAACAAAAATGCTTTAAAAAGGTAGCTGAAATGGTAGAACAAGCTTAAATTAACAGAAGAAATCAGAGTACACATGTTTACTGAAAGAATCACAAGTGAGCACAAAAGTGGAAATTATTTGAAAAAAGCTCAAATTAGCAAAAAACAGATAAAAGTAGCTAAAAAGGCAGAAAGTAACTTTAATTACCTGTAGGAAGTGGAGAGAGCACATTTTTGATGAATTACACTGACAGTAAAATTAGTGCAAAAAAAATGTGGAATTAGCAGAAAAAGCATAAAACAGCTAAACGGTAGCTGAAATAGTAGAAAAAGCTGAAACTTGCAGAAATAGGTTGAAAGGAGCATAACAAGCTGAAATTAATAGAAAGAAGTTAGAAGAAGCACAAAAATGTTGTAGCTAGCAGAAAGAATCTGAAAGGAATAAAACAGCTGAAATTAGATGAAAGTGGCTGAAAAAAACTTTAAATTTGCACAAAGAAACTGAAAGAACCAGAAGAAGATGTGAAACAGATAACACAGTAACAGATCTAAAGATTTGAAGGACGTAAATTGAGCTCAATTAATTTTCTATGAGAAAAAAATGGCAGAAAAGGCTAAATATTTCAAAAAGCTAAAACTGCACCAATACCAAAAGTCAAAGCAGGATTGTCCTGAAAGAGCTGAATGTTTTGATTTATGATTTGTTATAGTTTGAAAACTGCGGGACGAGAATCACACCGAAAAACGTACGGAAGAAAAATGCATCACAATATAGTGTGAATGCTTCATAAACATTCACACAATAAACTTCTTTAATGCACTAATTGGTCGTTGAAAGAAACATTTCATAAAGAAAAACCACGTGTTCCAAACAGTGAAGATAAATAAAACATTTTACAAGTGTGACCCTTTAATGCACTTATTCCATAAACAAACTGATACTTTTCAGAAGATTTTTATTTCCTATACACGTCGAACATGCTTTTTCCACCATTCATCACCCACTTGACGTCTCGCTTGCGTTAAATAATGTTGCGATTTAGTTTGTTTAAAACCTGTTATGACCACAAGAATTTTTCCCGCTTGTTGCAACAAACACTGAACAGTCTCACACTGATGAAAAGGAAAAAATGGTGCCCGTGGCCAAAATGAGCTATAAATATCACATCGTTATGGCATTCACACAAAACCTGCCAATCTCTAAAGGTCAAGTGGGCATGGCAAAACTGTAAATGACACCTGAACACAGTGTGTGGATGGGCGTGAACTTAGTAATGCAGATTTTACCAGAACTACATTCTTTTTTTTAACCTTTGCTGCCTAAATTCATTCACAAATCAATTATTATTCATTGGAAAGTGCTGCACTTCAGTTTGTGTATTGAGGGAATTATCCTGTAGATAAATAAAGGTGACGCATATGATTGTTTTACATGTACTGTATATAAATATCATCATGGAAAAGTCAGGTGTAAGAATTCAATAGGATGCGCTTGATAAACATGAAAACACAGATCAGTTCTTCTAAATGTGTTTTTAGAGGCCCACATTTTTATATCCCTAAACTCTTTAAATGACTTTTAAATCATCAGGATACAACATGTAACTCTTATTTTTGTCGTCTTTTTAAATAGAGCCATACTCTCAATCCAGTACAAAAAAAAGAATTTAATAATACTTCTCTTACAACCATTTAAACTACTAAAAAATAATTTAAAACTATTTCCTGGAAGAGGAAAAACTTTGTTTATAGAAACAGTTTGCGCACCAACCTTCATGGCCTGGTAGAACTGCTCAGGTGAGGTCAGTATTTTGACGTTGCTTCCTGGAACTCGGAAGGCTGGTACTTGCTCCGCCATCCACCGGAAGTGGGCACAGAGGCCATCTGTGCCTTGAGCTCCGGCTGACCCGGTGGGCCTGGAGATGCGGCGAGGAGCTGGGTCGGTTTCAACAAGCAGAGGAGCCAGCAGCAGCACGGAGGACCTGCAGGCGACACAAACATCTGAACTCACCAAAATGTTAAGCTTTCAAAGACTAATGAAAACAAAATAAAAATAAATATGAAACATATTAACAAAACCCTATCTGAACATTAGACTTCACACATGGTACATACGTATAACATTATGCCTCCCTGTAAATACAATTACCGGTAAACCCATTGCCACTAACACAGTTAATAGAATTAGGGATGTGCGACATGGCATAAAATTCATATCACGATATGTATTGTGAAGAGTGGCGATAACGATATATATCACGATATGTTGTTGGTATAAAACTTGCAATAGGAAAGTAAAAAAAGCATAAGGTGTCCTTTTGCCATAATTTATTTTGAAAACTTCTATACCACAAAAAATCTAATTAAGAAAATTCCACTACTAGGTATAGAGAGTTTTTAAATAATAAACTGCCCCAAGTGGAGGAGTTTAAGTATCTCGGGATCTTGTTCACGAATGAGGGAAAACTGGAGCGTGAGATCGATAGGCGGATAGGTGCAGCGTCCGCAGTGAAGCGGGCGCTGTACCGGTCTGTCGTGGTGAAGAGAGAGCTGAGTCAAAAGGCAAAGCTCTCAATTTACCGATCGATCTACGTTCCCACCCTCATCTATGGTCATGAGCTTTGGGTTATGACCGAAAGAACAAGATCTCGGATACAAGCGGCTGAAATGAGTTTTCTCCGCAGGGTGGCTGGACTCTCCCTTAGAGATAGGGTGAGAAGCTCAGTCATCCGGGAGGGACTCGGAGTAGAGCCGCTGCTTCTCCACATCGAGAGGAGCCAGTTGAGGTGGCTCGGGCATCTGGTTAGGATGCCTCCTGGACGCCTCCCTGGTGAGGTGTTCCGGGCACGTCCCACCGGGAGGAGACCCAGAGGAAGACCCAGGACACGCTGGAGGGACTATGTTTCTCGGCTGGCCTGGGAACGCCTTGGGATTCCCCCGGAGGAGCTGCTCCAAGTGGCTGGGGAGAGGGAAGTCTGGGCCTCCCTACTTAGGCTGCTACCCCCGCGACCCGACCCCGGATAAGCGGAAGAAGATGGATGGATGGATGGATGGATACTATATACAGTATATAGTTAAAAATATAGGTATCTATATAAATAAATAACTATATAAGTACTGTATATATATATATATATAGTTATAAATATATATGTTTATTTATATAAATAACTATATATGTATAGTTCTTTATTTATATAAATAACTATATATATATATATACTGTGTATATATATATAAATACTTATATATAATACTGTATATATATATACTGTATATATATACCGTATATATATATAAATACTGTATACTGTATATATATATAATGTATATATACTGTGTATATATATACTGTATATACAGTATATATATACTATAGATAGATAGTGACAGAAATATGTTTTTTTTTTAAAGCTACATACCCAAGCTTAAAGGTGCTATGTGTAACTTTCTGTAGAGTTCAGAACTTAGAAAAATTTTCAACAGGCAAAGCATTCTGATCCCTCCCCCTCAGAGCCATATATGGCTCTGAGGGGGAGGCTCTGCTGAGATTCAAATTCAAGCTCTGTTTTTATTGGCTGATTCAAATTCAAGCTCTGTTTTTAATTGGCTGGTTACAAACTCTGTTTTTATTGGCTGTCATTGTCCTGGTCACTCTGTGTTTTTAGTGTTTTTATAAATGCTGATAGAGAAGCAAGGGGACTATAGTTTTTTTCAGAGATTACTTTGTCTAACATCAGTTTGTCAGTAGATAGTGACAGAGTGAAGAAATATGTTAAAAATATATTGTTTGAAAAGTTACAGACTACATTACAATCTTACATACCCCAGCTTTAAATAAACTAAATCAATAAAAAAAAAAGATTTTGTTGCTGTGTTCTTTCAAATAGAAACTGATTTCACTGCATGTTCATGAAGAATCATCAATTTAAATGTTTGCATGAAAACATGGTGACTATGAGAACTGTTTGTTTTCATCAACTCCCCCTGTGAGCATCGAATCTCATTATGTAACAAAACCAGAATATGAACAAGTCCAGGTGGAGTGCATCAACCCAGGTTTGACTCTTCTCAAGAGCTGAGTGTCCCCAGCACGCAGCTGTTTTCCTCTTCTTCGGACCGTAGGTCCCTCTGGGTGTAAATTCCTCGTCGGAAGCCCATCGACAATGTTTCAAAACTCTAGATGCGTAACACAGATAAAATGTCACACACTGCAGCAAAGTAATATAACATAACTTATTGAAAGGGTTAGACATAATTTACGATACTTTATTACAAATACGCAAAGATTTGAGAAGGAAATAGTCGATCGGGTGACTGCGCCGACGCCATTTTAACTGTGTTTACATGCATGCGCGTTCACGAGACAGGCCAAGCTGTGGAGGAGGAGCTAAGGAGGCGGAGTTGCAGGTCAGCCAGAGTGCAAGGGGGAGGAGGGAGAAGGGTCTCTGCTCAAAATTTTCCTAAGTTTCAGGGCTTTCCACAAACCGCAGACCGTGCCTTTAAGGGCCTTGCTCAGGGGCCAGAGTGGGGTGAATGAGGGTGAAGGCAGGTGTGGGTGTTTCACCTTTTCCACCCACATTTTGATGTTGTCGGCAATGGGGCTTGAACTGGCGATCGTCTGATCACAGGCCCATTGTCTCCAACCTCTGCGCCACTACTCCCCCTAGAAGAAGACAGATCTCTATCATAGACTAAATGTCTATAATTTCTACCATGTACCGTATATATTGCGCTTTCCTAGTCAGAATATTAAATTTTAGGGATACATGATATTATTGGCATGGTATTGGTATCGACCAATATTACCAATAAAGTTAAATTTTGGACATTTGCCATTCCATCAAAATAACTCACCAATATAAAAGGCGCTATTTCTTTATATACCGGTACATATATTATGTATTCAATCATTTTCAGCCCTCTTTTTGGCATCTTCATTTGGGAACATGTCAAATTGATAAAGACCATGCAGAATAATGTAGTACAGTATTTTAACTCCACAGAAGAGAAAGCTATGTAGTCTCTGTAAGTAGGTCTAAGGAGAAAAAAGATCGGTATTGGTATCGGCCAAATACTGTAAGTTTTAACATATTGGCATATCGGATATCAACCAAAAATCCAATATCGTACATCCCTATTAAATTTAAACACATTTTTTGTTCCGTGGCTTTTGGCACAACCTGAGACTTGTTTTTGTTTATTTTTTGATTTTGTTATTCTCACTGATTTTATCATTTTAACAGTTTATATTAAAATGTTCCAGCTATTTCATGTACTGCACTCTGTTGCAGCTGTGGTAGTTTTTACAGTGATTTATAGTAATAGTAGAGTGGAGACTAACGGCTAATTCATGCTCGACCGTCTGAGCCTGGGTGACATAAATTTTATCAGCCTGTCTTGATAGGATTTACCAGATCCCACCACAGCTGACCTTCGGCAACTTAGGCTTTTGTGATTAATGTGTGCAGATATTCAGTGATAAAACTTCCACTCAGAAAGTGACACCAATGACACAACAAAGATTAGTATAACTAAAAGAAAAATAAATTTTCAGCATTACTCAAAAAATATATGTTCAACTCTTAACGAGAAATCAGCCATAGCTCTTTTTTGTTAGACAAATGTAAAACCAGCACACCATCGCCACCTGCTGGACTGGAGTGAAATCCCTACTCCTTAAAGGAGACCACAGATAGGTTTTTTAAATTTTTATGGTATGTCTTTGGGCTATCCAGACAATGGGCCTCATGCAAGAACCGTTCGTACGCACAGATTTGTTCTTAAAGGGGACCACAGATGCAAAATTCACTTTTTAATGTTCTTTTTACTTAACTTTGGGTATTTACTTCATAAAAAAACAGTCCTTGTGCCAAAAAAATGCACCCAGTGGTTTATTTACTCTAAGTAGATTTATTTATTTTTGATAAATACACCAGGATTCACACTTCCTGCAGTTATTGACGTCACAGGCCGTAGCCAATCACCTCAAACCTGAGTCCAGCCCCTCACCTAGCAACCCCTGGTTAGGCTCAACCCACTTCTGTATTAAACACATGACTGTTGTTTTTCATGATTTCATCTCATCTTTTGTTTATATGTTCTTAATTTCATGTGTACAGCACTTTGTTGCAGCTGTGGTTTTTTTAAATGGCTTTATAAATAAAGTATAATTGTTATTTTTATATTTTAGTTCAATTTTTAGTGTATTTGCGATCGCTCCCAACGCGCAGCCGTCAAAAATTAAACGAGCGGACCCCCGGCGTAGGGACCAGCGGCAACGGGACCCTCTTCTGGCGGATGGAGCGGAGCTTCAATTGTACAGCCTCGCTGCTGCCCTCGCAGCAGCCTCGCAGCAGCGAGGACCTTCTCCTTACTGATTAATTTACGGGAGACACTTGGTGAACTTTGTTGTCTTGACTGGAACAGCGATAACTCCCAAAATCTCCGCGTGCAACGAGCGAAGCTGGCGAACACCGGAAGAGGAACAAGCTAACATTAGCTTCGGATTCGGGTGGTCTCATGCTAAAAGGAGCAGCTAATTGCGGCGCGCTCAGACGGGTTTCGGTAAGTTATCTTAAGCTAGCACTAACAGTAAGTCAAATGAGTAATAAAAAAAGAGCTAATTTTAAAACAACAACACATTACAGATACTGGCTGTTACAGAGGGCGTTAACAGATCGTTGAAGGGCGTGGACTTCAAGAAACCGGTCGTTCAAAACGAAAGTTAAAAATGGCAGAATTAAAAAGGGTATAATTAATTATCTAAGAATTATTTTGTGTATTAAAATGAATTAATATTGTCAAGATAGCACACAGACATAACATAAAAATTTTAAATACCTATATGTGGTCTCCTTTAAACTGTGCGTACGAGTGATTTAGGAGCATTTGTGGCATTCAACAATGTTTTCGTATTCTAAGATTTTTTTCAGATACGAACAAAATTTACGTGTGGTCCAGACCTGTCGTATATTTTACGAGCAGTCAGTCTGCTGTTATCCAGACAGATTTTCTCCACTAATAACTTTATACTTCGTTATTTAGAAAATATTTTGGGTTTAAAAAAATCACGCACCATAATTATTCTTGACAATAGGTTATTCTGTTTGAATTAGAATTATAATTTTAAGTTTAATTTGTCTGGTGTGTCGCAGGCTTCGGTGAGTCGTGCGCTCCCCTTGGTCATCAAAGCCCTCCTCAAATTAACACCCTGTCAGCCCGTGTGCTGACAGTGGTTCTGACAGCGGTTCTGACGGGACTGAGGGGAGACTGGAGCTGACGGAGGAGGCTGCGCGCCCTTGCGCTCCTGTTGCTGGGAGCGTGGAAGTCACACGCCCCGGCGCACCTGCCGTGAAGGGGGAGGAAGTCTGCAGCTCCAGTGTTTTGTGCGCTCCTGCCATGAAGAAGGAGGAAGACTGCAGCTCCAGTGTATGAGGAAATGATTCCTTCGGCAGTTATTAATCTTTCCCACAAAACACTGGAGCTACAGACTTCCTCCCCCTTCACGGCAGGTGCGCCGGGGCGTGTGACTTCCACGCTCCCAGCAACAGGAGCGTAAGGGCGCGCAGCAAAAACTGAGGAGTGATTGAAAACAGAAAGAAACATGACAGGCGCAGAGCCTGACAGGCGCAGAGCATGACACACCCAGGTACATAAAATTCCCATACACCGCCGCAGAACAAGTACAAATTAAGACTGATTTTCATGCTATTGCTGGACAGCCAAACACCATCGGAGCAATAGACTGTACACACATACGGATCAAAGCACCTTCACCTGACGCATTCCCATTCCTCAATCGGAAGCAATACCACTCCATAAATGTCCAAATTATATCTGATTCGAAATATAACCTGCTAAATGTGGTTGCGCGATGGCCAGGAGGAGCGCATGACTCATTTGTGCTGCAAAACAGTGCTGTTGGCACGCGTCTTGCGCAAGGTGCGCATGGAGATGGCTGGCTTGTTGGTAACTTTTTAATTTGTAATTGAGGATTTGGAATTATTCTCTGATCATTTACCTATAACTCACTATTTTCCACAGGTGATCGAGGCTATGCATTAGCCCCATGGCTTATGACACCTCTAAACAGCCCTCAGACAAGACAGGAGGCAGGGAATACAGACCATCACAGACTACAACCCCCCCCAGACCTGTGACAGCTCAACCTCTACGCTGAATGAACTGAATGAGTTCTTCGCTCGGTTTGAGGCAAGTAACAGCACACCTGCACATAAATTCCCCCCCTCTCCTGATGGCCAGGTGCTGGCGCTGTCCTCAGACAGCGTAAGGCGATCATTCATCAAGATTAACGCCCGGAAGGCCTCTGGTCCTGACAACATACCTGGTCGTGTGCTGAAGGACTGTGCAGGGGAACTCGCAGCGGTCTTCACGGACATCTTTAACATCTCACTGAGCCAGGCCATCGTCCCCACCTGTTTCAAAGCCACCACCATCATCCCTGTCCCAAAGAAGGCAACGCCCGCATGCCTCAATGACTATCGCCCAGTAGCACTCACCCCCATCCTGATGAAGTGCTTTGAACGGCTAGTCATGAAAAGCATCACATCTGTCCTCCCTGCCTCCCTGGATCCCTTCCAATTTGCATACCGACCTAATCGCTCAACCGACGATGCCATCTCCTCTGCCCTCCACACAGCTCTCACACATCTGGACACGAAGGACTCTTATGTTAGAATGCTGTTCATCGACTTCAGCTCGGCATTCAACACCATCATCCCCCAACAGCTCATCCATAAACTGGACAGTCTGGGGCTGAACACCTCAATGTGTAACTGGCTGCTAGACTTCCTGACCGGGAGACCACAGACAGTACGGATCGGGAGTAACACATCTAGCACCATCACATTGAACACAGGGGCCCCACAAGGATGTGTGCTGAGCCCCCTTCTATTCACCCTGCTAACACACGACTGCACACCATCGTACAGCTCCAACCACTTCATCAAGTTTGCGGACGACACAACAGTGGTAGGTCTCATCAGCAACAACGATGAGACGGACTACAGGAACGAGGTGAGCCGCTTGGCCTTGTGGTGCGGACACAACAATCTCACTCTCAACGTGGAGAAGACAAAGGAGATTGTCGTGGACTTCAGGAAGAGGGATGCACAACATGCCCCTCTGACCATCAACAGCACCGCAGTGGAGAGAGTGGACAGCACCAAGTTCCTGGGAGTGCACGTCTCAAAGGACCTGTCCTGGAGCAGGAACACTGCAGCACTGGCGAAGAAGGCTCACCAGCGCCTCTACTTTCTCCGCAAGCTGAAAAGGGCTGGAGCTTCAACCTCCATCATGTGCACCTTCTACAGAGGTGCCATAGAAAGTGTCCTGACCAGCTGCATCACTGTGTGGTTTGGTGCATGCACTGCATCCTGCCGCAAGAGCCTCCAGCGCATCGTGAAAGCAGCTGAGAAGATCGTCGGCACCTCCTTGCCCTCACTGCAGGACTTACACAGCAAACGCCTCACTCGGAAAGCCCACCGCATGGCAGGTGATCCCACACACCCACTACACAGCCGCTTTAGACTGCTGCCATCAGGGAGGAGACTGAGGAGTCTCCAGGCTCGTACCAGCAGACTGAGAGACAGCTCTGTTCATCAGGCAGTCAGAATGCTAAACACTCTGCCTGCTCTGCCCCCCCTCCCATTTGAACTGCCTTAACACAAAAAACTTTCTCACACATTGCCACTCAACAAAGTTTTTAACACTGGACTCTGTGTCATCAAACGGGTTGTTCACTGAACTCTCGGTCATGTGTTCATTCAGTTTGCACTACTTCTCATATTTGCACTAATGTTTGTATTACATTACTGCCTATAGTCATACTACTGTTTACATTCACTGTTTACATTTATTAATACTGTTTACATTTATTACTACTGCTTTACATTTATTACTACTGTTTACATTTACACTACTTTTGTCTACACTACTGCAGATACATATACAGCATTCTCTGACTAGCCTTATCTAAGGATGCCAAATGTGCCTTATGTGCCTTACTTCATATGCCACTTTGCCTCTATACCGGCATCAACTACCTCATACATATACTGTGTACATCAACTTATATGCTGCTGTGCCACTCTTTGCAAATGTCAACGCTAGAAACTTCAGTTTATTTTATAGATTTACGTTTTTATACTTTTCATACTACTGTACTATGCAAAAACTCAGGACAGTATTACACTTTTATTATTTCATTTTATGCTTATGTTCATTGGGTGTTTGGTGTTTCAGTGTTGGTGTAAATTTTCATACTTTTATACTATTATGAAAAAACTCAGGACAGTATTACACTTTTTTACTATTTTATGCTTATGTTTATTAAATGTTTTAGTGTTTAGTGTTTAGATGGTTACTGTTGCACCGAGGGACTGAGAGAAACGCAATTTCGGTCCTGTGTATGTCCTGTACATATTGCAGTTCTGACAATAAAGTTGACTTTGACTTTGACTTTGAGCGCTTGTATAAGCTGCATACACGCACTCGTGCTGTAGTTGAGCGCACAGTTGGAGTTTTGACATGACATTTATTTTTCCATCCATCTCGGTAACGCAGACTTTTCCTTGACCTCCTCCTGTTGTAGAGCACCGTGCTACGGCGAGACGTTTTTTGAAGCCATTTTCAGATCAAACCATTTTTTCTTGATTTCTGATACTGTACGACCCACGGGAGACACAACATTAACAGCAGTGGTTATTTCATGCCATTCATTGTTTTAAAATTAGCTCTTTTTTTATTACTCATTTGACTTACTGTTAGTGCTAGCTTAAGATAACTTACCGAAAGCAGTCTGCGCTCGCTGCCATGAGCTGCTCCTTTTAGCCCGAATCAGAGGCTAAAAATAACTCGTTCCTCCTCCGCACTTTTATGTCCGCTCGTTGCATGCAAGGCTTTTGGGAGCGATCTATGCTTCAGTCCAGACACACACAAAGTTCACTGAGTGTCTCCAGTTAATTTATCCATATGAGGCAACCTCTGACCAGCCAAGCCAGCTCCCAGCCGCAGATGGTCTCTTCGCCGGCGGTCTGCTCGTTGCAGCTCCCAGCCAGCTCCCAGCCGCAGATGGTCTCTTCGCCGGCGGTCTGCTCGTTTTCCGTCTGCCGGCTGCTCGTTGGGAGCGATCGCTAATACGCTAAAAATTGAACTAAAACGTAAAAATAACAATTATACTTTATTTATAAAGCCATTTAAAACAACCACAGCTGCAACAAAGTGCTGTACACATGAAATTAAGAACATTTAAACAAAAGATGAGATGAAATCAGGAAAAACAACCGTCACGTCTATTATACTGAAGTGGGTTGAGCCTAACCAGGGGTTGCTAGGTGAGTCAGTCAGAGTAGCCCCTTTCATAAGACGCATCAATCCGTCTCTGATGCGTGTTTAGACCTCCAACGAGCATTCAAAAAACACACAAACGCGCCTTGGCGAGTTAAGTTGACTCGCCTCTGATCCGTCCCTGACCCGTGAGCAGAGGTAGTGTTAAACCCGCATCTGTCGACTTGTGAAAGGTCTCGGGGCTGCGCGGCTTCAAACTGATTTGAATAATGACGTACTCTCCCACGTACTATCCCGGCGCACACTGTCGCGCTGTATTTAAATGTGTAAACAACAACATGACATCTGTATTTTGCTCGCACATCACTCGCTATTCTTCGCCGAATCTTTTTCTTTTTTTATTGTTCATCACGGAAATGTCTAATTGGGGTGATGCAGAGACCTGTGTGCTCCTGTCTCTGCGCGCAGAGGAGGAAAAAGTGACTTACCGGTAAAGTGAAGGATGGCCCTTCTGGAGCGGATTGCTGTACTGATGCGAGAGCAAAAAAAACAAAAAAACAAAAAAAGCATTCGGAGAAACAACGATGTTCGCTAGCGTCGCCATGTTTGTTTACATACACCTCTGCGGTGCGGTCCCACGTTAAACACGCAGGCACCACGTCCTCTGAGCTGCACATTTTCACCACGCCTCTTTTCAACACGCGCTGCAAATCGTTTTGTGAATGCTCCATTGAGGGCGGGCCGTGGCCGGATTCAACTTTGTTTTATGAATGACCCGATGGGTATTAAAGCCGGACTGGTCTGTGCGGGAACTGTGCGGGTCTGACTTATGAAAGGGGCTAGTCAGAGTCAGAGAGTCTTTGTCATTTGCACCGCATGTAGTACATGTGATGAAATGAGATTATGTACACAGGGTCCCAGTTACATCCAACAACAAAATGTAAGAGAAAAACAGTAATAACATCTAGGATATGAACTAAGAAAAACATCCAACTAGAAATACACTAAGCCCTAGAGTAATAGAAAAACATCATTACAAACAGCAGCACAAACTCAGGTTTGAGGTGGGTTGTGGCTGCGGTTTGTGACGTCACAAACCGCAGGATTTGAAAACTTTGTGTTTCTATCAAAAATAAATAAATATACTTAAGAGTAAATAAACCACTGGGTGCATTTTTTTGGCACTAGGACTGTTTTTTTATGAAGTACATACCCAAAGTTGAGTTAAAAAAAAAACATTAAAAAGTGAATTTTGCATGTGTGGTCCCCTTTAAGGGAATAGTCTGGAGATTTTTGAAGTGATACTCTGTCAAACAGTTATTAGTAGTTGGTACCTGATCAGACAACTTCAGTAGTGAGCACATAGAGAAAAAGAGCAGACATATTTTCCCAAGCTAGGCTAAAGGCATAACAAATGAGGGGTCGTTTTAAATAATTTTTCAGCCTTATAAAACTACTCTCTCACAGAAATAGCATACAGACATCCGTGTAGGCCACAGTGCTATGTGAATATGTAGGGCAGAGATGGCCTGCGTATACTGTATGTGACAAATTGTGTGTACACAATTGTTTGTTAGCTAAGAAAACAGTGTAGAAACAGAGTGTTCAAATGAGGAAAAAAGCAACAACAAACATGTCTTGTAAAAATTAAGAGCTATAAAATGACCCCTCTTTTGGAAAGCCATCATCATAGCCTGGACAAAGGCTTCTCCTCTTTTCTCCATACTCCAGCTCTGTAACTGATGTAACAGCTGATTAAGCACAAACTGTTATTAACTATCTGATCTGAAGTCTAGGACTCTCCGGCCCTTCAAACTGCAGTGTATTTTATCAAGTACCTGGTTTTGAAGCATCCACTCAGTTGTGCAATAATTTTATGCAGTTTTTTTATCGATAAGGTTACCTCTATAAGGGCTTCTGTCTTACGCTTAAACTCTGACCCCTCTGTTTTTTTGTTTTTGTTTTTTAAACAAACATAACTACAGAACACTACATAAACAAAAATATATACAAACTCTTGTGAAGGATATCATATCTACAATCTACAAGCTAGGGGCCGGGACGGTTTACAAAATGATTAAAGTTGAGAAATATATATATCAAAATACAATAAATAAAAAAGTACACAAGGAGCAGGACAATATTAGAAACTTAAAACAGCAAGTTTTCAGATAACTGTTGTGAGATGGTTCTAGCAGTTTTCCAGTTTTTTAATCTACTTAATGAAGAATAGTAGGCTTTGAATTTGTTCATGAAACATGGGAAGGAGGGCTTATTATCCCTCCACTTACTACAATGAATGTGGTACTTTGCTCCAAGGACGACTATATTTATGGCATCGCTGAGCTGAAGTTGTCTACATAGAATAAAATGGTATCAATATCAAATTAGGGAATGTTGAGTTTTAGATTAATCCAGTTTGTGATGTCAGTCCAAAAAACTTTGAGAATATTGACATCCATCCATCCATCCATCTTCTTCCGCTTATCCGGGGTCGGGTCGCGGGGGTAGCAGCCTAAGTAGGGAGGCCCAGACTTCCCTCTCCCCAGCCACTTGGAGCAGCTCCTCCGGGGGAATCCCAAGGCGTTCCCAGGCCAGCCGAGAAACATAGTCCCTCCAGCGCGTCCTGGGTCTTCCTCTGGGTCTCCTCCCGGTGGGACATGCCCGGAACACCTCACCAGGGAGGCGTCCAGGAGGCATCCTAACCAGATGCCCGAGCCACCTCAACTGGCTCCTCTCGATGTGGAGAAGCAGCGGCTCTACTCCGAGTCCCTCCCGGATGACTGAGCTTCTCACCCTATCTCTAAGGGAGAGTCCAGCCACCCTGCGGAGAAAACTCATTTCAGCCGCTTGTATCCGAGATCTTGTTCTTTCGGTCATAACCCAAAGCTCATGACCATAGATGAGGGTGGGAACGTAGATCGATCGGTAAATTGAGAGCTTTGCCTTTTGACTCAGCTCTCTCTTCACCACGACAGACCGGTACAGCGCCCGCTTCACTGCGGACGCTGCACCTATCCGCCTATCGATCTCACGCTCCAGTTTTCCCTCATTCGTGAACAAGATCCCGAGATACTTAAACTCCTCCACTTGGGGCAGGACCTCCTCCCCGACCCGGAGAGGGCATGCTACCCTTTTCCGGCTCAAGACCATGGCCTCGGATTTGGAGGAACTGATCCTCATCCCGGCCGCATCACATGGAATATTGACATGAAAAAAACAAATGCTCAAGGGATTCATCTTCGGATTTACAAAAGGTACACAAATCAACCTCAAATTTAAATCTTCTGTGCAGAAACATGGCCACGGGATAAATCTTTTTATTATTTTAAAATGGTTTTCTTTCACTTTAGGAGATAATGGCCATTTGACAAATTTAGTGAGCAGAGGTCACCATGGTCCCATGATTTATATTGGGAGGTTTCTTGAATTAATTTATGTTATAATAGTAATAAATCATTTGTCTCGTACATTCATTGATAATCTTGTTATTGCATTTGAAGTCAACTAAGCTACACTCATTTACTTTTAGTGTGGGCATCAAAACGGTCACTTTTGAATAATGATGTTTTTAATTAACTGAACTATTAACTAATTGATTAACTAATTAACTGATCCCTCTGTGTGTGTCCCCTGCTCTGCTGCCTTCAATCAGTTTGAGCCGGTGTCATTTTTAGAGGACATGGTCACTCAGATTCCTTCTGGTTCTCATTGTGATGCTCTTCAACCACACTTTTTTAAATACTGTATTCGCCGGCGTATAAGTCGCACCTTTTTGCCTACATTTCTAAGCCCTGCGACTTATAGGCCGGTGCAACTTATACGTCGATTTTTCCAACATTTTGGTCATAATGTAGCCTGGCCCTCGCCATTCCTACGCAGCTCCGCTCAATTCTCATTTCCCTTCACTGCTGGGTCTGGCATTTCTCCCATCCACAAGGATGTCTCCGGTAGGTTTTGACCGGACCAATCAGAGAACAGAAGGCGGAGTTTTGAACGACGTCGACTGACGTCGTCATTCAAAATGGCTGCCGCCACGAAGGAATTTTCAATAAAACAAGGTAAAAAACTATTATTTCTCTGCTGAGAAAAAATAGATTTCATAGCTGACGTTATATCAGAAGTGTTCCTGAGCAATCAGAGAGCAGAAGGCGGAGTTTTGAACGATGTCGACTGACGTCGTCATTCAAAATGGCTGCCGCCACGAACGAATTTTCATCAAAACAAGGTAAAAAACTATTATTTCTCTGCTGAGAAAAAATATAGTTCATAGCTGACGTTATATCAGAAGTGTTCCTGAGCTTAACAGTTCCTAAATCAATTCACGAAATGGTCAAATCTGCTGGATATTAAATAGTTTCGGTTTGATATTTTCCAAACAGCCTCGGGTGCGCTACGAAAATAAATGATAAAAAATCGAATTTTATCTCAAATGTTTCATCTAGGCCAACAGTCAGTAAATTAAAGACATATAATTACACACTGGTGGCAGAAAAAATATCCACCGAGTGGTTTCTGAGCAATTTATCTGATAGCCTGGACCTCGTCAGGCTAAACTAACAAAACTCTGCCTCCTGTTCTCTGATTGGTCCATTCAAAAATCTCCAGGAGAAATCGTTGTCTATGGCAGAGATGCCAGACCCTAGTCCAAAGCGAAGTGAAGGACATGGGTCTGGTATCAACCAGGCTAGTCATAATGTGACTTTGGTCAAAAGCTCAAAAAATGGTGCAGTACCAGTTTTGGCCGCTATGGGCGCTAAGAAACCCTTTATAGTACCTACACTGTTGACATCTGCCTGGTCCAAAAATGGTGCAGTGACACAGAAGATGAAGACTTCAATGGTTTTGAATAAATAAATAAAAACCATAAAATAAATACAGTATCTGTTTCTGTCATCATTTTAAACTGAGACACGTTTTTTACTGTAATGTCAGCTAATAAAAATATATTTTTATGTGTTTATCTTTAAAGATAAATGATGAAAGACACAAAATATACAAAAATTATGTTCATTTATTAATGAAAAGTTCAACTAAGACACATCAAACAAAATACTGTAGTTTTTATGTGATAATCTTGTCAAAAGTCCTTCCAAACAATTTGGCAGCCAGTCCAAAATAATGTTCATTTATTAATGAAAAGTTCAACTAAGACACATCAAACAAAATACTGTAGTTTTTATGTGATAATCTTGTCAAAAGTCCTTCCAAACAATTTGGCAGCCAGTCCAAAATAATGTTCATTTATTAATTAAGACACATCAAACAAAATACTGTAGTTTTTATGTGATAATCTTGTCAAAAGTCCTTCCAAACAATTTGGCAGCCAGTCCATTTTGGGCAAAACACCAGTTCACGTGAGGTGCGACCTATAGGCCGGTGCGACTTATAGGCCGGTGCGACTTATACGTTGATTTTTCCATTTAATTGGGCATAATTAGGTTGGTGCGACTTATACTCCGGTGCGACTTATACGCCGGAAAATACGGTAGGTTTTCCCTTGTTTTAAACACTTGGTTCTCAACCTTTTTAATAGTAGTTTGTTATCTGGAGTAGTCCCTGCTAATTTTAAACATGGTGCAGCCCCTGTTAAAAAAAACGGTCTTGATCCCACTGTGTTGGGGAATTTTAGGCCCATCTCTAAGCTTCTCCTCCTGTCAAAAATCTTGGAAAAAATTGTTTATGCTCAGTTAAAATCATTCTGGGATAAACATGACATCATGGATGTGTTCCAGTCTGGATTTAAAACTCTCCATAGCACAGAGTCAGCTCTGCTGAGAGTTTTTAATGACATCCTTCTGTCATGTGACTCGGGTGATCATGTGATCCTTGTGTTATACATAGTTCCCATGTGACGTCACATCTGTGGGTTGTCCTGTTTGACCCTCCCACTTGTAGGTTTTGCTGCAGTTTGAGCGCATTGAAATGGATGTCCATTTTTCACGTTGTTTTTTTTGTTAATTTCTAATTAATTACAATGGTTACTTCGTGTTGTGTCAGTGGTTGTTCCAGTCGGGTAGACGTTTGGGCAACGCGCAGGTTTCACTCAATCAAAAAAAAAAGTAAACATGAAGGATTTATCTCATCGGAGGAGCTGACAGCTGCAGCCCCAACTCTGCTCGGATCTGCTCTGAAGACATCTGCCTTTGGCCGGTAAACAAAATATTCTACATAAATCATTTTATGAAACAATGTTAGAGTACAACTGTCTGTGTGTTAGAGCTGGTTTTTTTTTCATTATTTAGCGACACCGTCTTGCATGCTGTGGTTAGCTTAGCATCTCGCTAACGCAACAATGGCTGGCCTCACGGTCCAAGCCGGTCCTCCGGACCGGCATGGAGACCACCCCAGTGGGGAAAGGAGGACTGGAGCCAAGTCGTGCGGGCGACGCGTCGGTCCCATGGGACGTGGACGTGCCTCCGCGGCCGCCTCAGCGGATGTACGCGTCCGACCTGAGCTCCGGCGAGCCTCGCTCCAGATGCTAACAACATGCTAACTTCCAACACGGTAAGACTCAAAAGTGATAGTCCTGGTCCGTGTTCAGCCTGGACTTTTGTTGGCTGTGTGTTATTTTAGTTAAACCTTTATTTAGCTGGTTAGATATGATTGAGACAGTTTACACATCTTTTTTGGATTTAAAGCTGTGAAGCTCTGTGCTGTGCGCTCCTTGTAGTAATTAAATAATTAATGATATCAGAGTAACTTGTGACTAGTTGTCCGATTCGTCTGCCATGATTTCTTTCTTAACTCCGACCACTGACATTTTCTCTTGTTCCTTGGTGAAGCTGTAGCTCGTGTTTTGGTCCGTATAATTTGCTCTGGTTGTTCGTGTCTGAGCTGGAGGGACCCTCCGCTCCAGTGCTAACATGCTAACCTCCAACACGGTAACACTCAAAAGTGCTGGTTCTGGTCGTGTTCACAGCTTGGACTGCTTGTGCTGGCTGTGTGTTATTTTAGTTAAACCTTTATTTAGCTGGTTAGATATGATTGAGACAGTTTACACATCTTTTGTGGATTTAAAGCTGTGAAGCTCTAGCTGTGATGCCGGTGTGCGC
>JBBPBX010054462.1:8895-23462 GCA_038048925.1 Garcialebias charrua | reverse complement strand
TGCCTTCTGGGGTCAACAACAAAGCTTGGGCCTCATGTGAATGGCAGATGTGGCAGAAGATTGCTTTGTGGTGTCTTACAACCAAATGTTTGGGCAGTGAGCTCAGAACAGTGACAAGCAACATTTTTCGTTTGCTTGTTTTAGTCTTAACACGCAATATATTTCTGTTTTACAGTGTGAATATTTCATGTTGTAAATTATGTTTTGTATAATTTCATAGTTAAAGTAGATATGATGAAAATGGAAGAACTATCTTATTATGTCTACTCATTGTTTAGTGCAGGATAAAAAATGTATGATTAAATTACCGTAATATGTATCTTCTTGCATAAGTTCCAGTTAAGAAATGTATGCAACATACAGAAAAACTTTATTTTTTCCATTTGAAAGACATATTTTCTCCCCTTTAGAGACTGTAGATGCCTCCCTCTATGAAAGAACTGACCACTTTTTTAATTATTTTTCTGAGGAACTTAGGCTCAACACTATATTTGATCCTTAGACTCCACCATGTTGTCCATGTAAGCAATTTTAATCCCTTGGAAAACTGAGTCTGTTAACTCTTGGAAAACAAAGTCTGTGATCCCTTGGAAAACAAAGTCTTATAATCCACAGCGGTAATTCCACAGCAGTAATTCCACAACGATAATTCCATATCGATTAGAGTTGTTGATTTTGTCAGCAACAATTGTTTTTATAATCAGCATGTAGAGGGGATCCCTCGATTGACGCAGAGGAGGCGACCCTTGGATGAAGGTTGAAGACCAAGCGTTGGAGCTGCAGGTCCCCACATCGAAGGTTGTTGGCTGGTTGGTTTCCAGTCAGTGCCACTCTGGTTCTATGTGTCATGCAATTATGTGGTTTTTTAGGTGGGCTTATGATTGGGATTTTACATTAGGCCCTACCTATATGCACCTGGTATGTAAGCTATCATGGTTTAGATCAGCTACAATTACCAATTAAGGGGTGGATCAATTCTGTAAAATTAGATATAGGGATCTGTACCTATAAAATTTTGGAGGGCTTCTGTAACGAAGGCCTCTAATTCCAAACTATTCCTCCATTCATTACTTAGTTTAGGTTAAACTAAAATAAAAATGAAATATAGTTTGATCTAAATGTCTGTTGTCTTTTAGACGAACGACGTAGGATTTGGTATTCCTAATAAATTTTGAAGTCTATGGCGAGACTCATCAAAATAAATAGACAATCTAGAATAGAAACGATCGAATCGGTTCAATTTAGAAATTATGAGACCAGTGTAGTTTATTGTACCTTAAGTAGCTTTAAACTACATTGACTCTTCGACGATTGAGATTTAACAAAACGAACTGCATGTTGGCATAGTTAAATCCATATCATTCATTAACCAATGTTAATACAAAACCTTTTTGGCTGGGAGTGTTCAGAACCAAACAATATCTCAACTAATGACAACAGTAATGACTAAACAACAAGGAAACAACGTTTCACTGCTTCGACACACTCTTGTCGTCAGATTCCAAAGTGCAACACACAAGAAAAACAGGTCTCAACTTTATGACCGAGGTCAAATTAAATCTCGTGGATTTAAACGGTTGTTAAGATTAGTTTTTGTTGTGGGTTTTAGGCTTAGCGTTTCTAAGTTCAAATTGGACAATGCGACTTATAGGGTGGGAAAGTACGGTAGTTTAAACCTGATTAGTTTATTTACTAACTTGTGTTTGGACGACCTTATTATCCCATGAAGTCGGTGTTTGTGAGATCTTTGTCTTTTGTGGAGTCATTGAACGCCTTGTAAGGTTTGATCTGATTTCGATGTACCCATTTAGCAATTGGCTCTTTGCGGCCTTTGCTGATTTTGATTTCGTAGACGACTGAGGACACTTTGTCTGTTATCAGATGAGGTCCAGTCCACCTGGGCATTAGTTTGCGGGCGAGAGTTCCGGTCTCGGACCCTCCTTTCCCGGTTGCTGGGGCGAACGTATAGTACCAGACTCTGTCTCCCACTTGGAGTTCATTGTGAGAGGCCTTCTGGTCATAGTACGCCTTACGTCCTTCAGCAGATCTTTCCAGGTTTTTCTGGGCGAAAGCAAAAGTGTTTCTGAGGTGTACATTCAAATCTTTGTCTTTGGCATGGCCTAACATCACCCCCCTTTGGTCATGGGGGACCACGAACACAGGTGAGGACGTCCGTCCATGGGCACAAGTTAGGATGCCACCGTTTAGTTTAAGCTGTTCGCGCAGCTGAGAGAAGACGGTACACAGGAATCGTTTAGGTTTTGGCCAACGTATCTTCTTACGTTTACCTCTTTCCGTGTAATTCAGGTGTGTCACAACTGTCGGCGCAATCGCTGGTGTGTCTGATTGTACAGACTGCGACGGGTCACTGTCGTTGTGTGTGTCTTCCCACCTCTCGACTGAAGAGGGGCTCTTTGAGTCTGTAAAAACTATGTCATTTCTGATTAGTTCTAGACACAAATGTCCCTGAACCAAGGTTTCATCGAAAGCTTGGCTGATAGCCGATTTACCTGTCCCAGGGGACAGTACAGCAGCCTCGGTGTGGGGTCCTTGGATCTCCACACCTTTCTCTACCCGTGGTAGGTAATGCGAGTTTGCCCCCTTCTTGTCTGATGAGGGGTCCTCGTAGTCTGCAACAATGATGTCCAAGTGACTGTCAGCGTTTGGTTGACTGTCATCTTCTGGACTCAGATGCCCTTGAACCAAGGTTTCATCGAAAGCTTGGTTGATTGCCGAATTACCTGTCCCAGAGGACAGTACAGCGTCTTCGGTGTGGGATCCTTGGATCTCAACACCTTTCACTACCTGTGGTAGGCAGTGGTCAGGGAGTGCTGAATGTGTCAGCTCACAGAGGAGGTTCTCTTGTTGGGCCAGAGTTTGGTCCAACTTTTGGGTCTCTTCTGTCTCACCTGTAGTTGAAGGTTCACTTACCGGGCTCTCGTCCTCGGATGAGGTGTCCCGTGTGTCCTTTGCGGTACCTGCGGTTAGGCAGTCTGTATCGCAACTAGGAAGCACTTTTATTGGCAGGGGTTTTCTCACTGTGCTCCACATTTTCCGTCGACCATAATCTATAATCGCGTTGAAGCGGTTTATAAAATCTTGGCCAACCAAAAATGGGAATGAGTCAAGTTTAGACACGTACACCGGGTGGTGTATTGTCATTTCGCCAATCTGCATGTGAACCATAGCCATAGCTGTTAGGGTTGTTCTCGTCTCTGCGAGACCCTGTAGCTCAATAGCACATTTCTCAAAGGGTATTTGCCTGTCAACACCGTTAGCGGCGGTCCTCAGCTCCTCGAACAGCTTGGCCGACATAATAGTTATATCAGAACTGCCATCCAGGAGGGCTTCACGCTCAAGGACACCTTCCAGTGTGATAGGCAGGTAAGCTTTCTTAGCCACCCCCCTTTGTATAAAGTTACACAGAAACCTCACAGGTCTTGGCCCACGTTTCTGTTCACGTGTGACTCTGTCTGTGTAATCTTGTTTACTGTCAGCATCTTGTTGGCTGTCAGCATCATGACCTTCAGGATGTTGTTGACTATCAGCAGTTGGTTTGCTGTCAACATCCATGGCAATGTCAGAAGTAGTGTGCGCTGAGTTATTTGTGTGCTCTGAGTCTTTGTGAAAGACAGTGCTACACATCGCTCCAGGTTGGTCAATGTTGATAGTGTCATTATCAATGATAACGCCACTCATTGTATCAGGTTGGTCAAGCACAGTAACATTCAAATCTACTGACAAACTACTTACTTCCTCTGTCTCTTCCGAGCATAGAGGTGTTGGGCCATTATTCCGGGACATTCGTGACTCTTTGCCTGTCTTGAACTGTTCTGTTCGAGGCGCGGGAGGTGCAGTTCCAAGGCTCGGGGGTGTCTGTTGGGACCACGCATAGTTACATGAGTATAGGTCCTCATCCTTCAATTTCTTTTGAAGTCCACCCACCGATGGACCTTGGTTTTCACCCACCTGGTTCGATCTGAACCGTTGTGGGTCTCTTAGAGAGTGAACACCTACCTTTTGTGGTTCGTTGCTTGTCTCAGATTTTTCAATCTGAGGTGCTTCAGGGGCGGGGCTCCCTTTAAACCATTTTGAGTCACTGTTCCAACTGGTACCAACATTTCGGTGTATGTCAGTTTGAAAATCTTGTTCATTCTTGCTAGTATTATCCAACTCTTTTAACAACCGACGCGTGTTCTCCACCACTTCTGAGGTCAGAAGGCCTTTGAGACGATAGTGTTCATTCTCGCTAGTATCATCCCACTCTTTTATCAACCGACGCATGTTCTCTGCCTCTTCTGAGGTCAGAGGACCTTTGAGACGACGGTGTTTATTCTCGCTTTTTTGCGTCTGGGATACGACCTTTTGACCTGGGCACACCTCAGAGGGTGTTTTGTTTTGCATGTGAGCCTCAACAGCAGTTACAGCGCACTGTTTCATCACTGATTGTTTAAACTGATGTTGTAGCTCAAGGCCTTTTTTGAGACGTTTTTCTTTTTGTCGTTTGCTATTGTTGTCACTAACTGTGTGCTCTGAGTTATCCATGTGCTCTGAGTTATCAAAGACAAGGTCACTCATTGTACCAGTTTGGTCATCCTCTGTATCATTCAAGTTTTCAAACAACCAACTTATGTCCACTATCTCCTCAGAGCTTAGAGGTATGTTCCCTTTTTTCTGGAACTCCTGTGATTTTCTGCTACTCCCGGACTGTCCAGTCCGCAGTGCAGGGGCAGGACCTTTGCTCGGTGTAGACCGCGGAGGGTCACTTAAAGAGCGGGCGTCCACCGTTTGTGGTTTTTTGCTTATCTCGGGCAGCTTCGTCCGAGGTGCAGGGACAGGACGTGTGCTCGTCCTTTGAAATCGTTTTATGTACTCTGGGTCTTGTCTGAGCCACTCTGGCTCATTGTTCCAGCGGGCAGGTTCCTGTTGTGGTTTGTTAGTTTGAAAAACATGTTTTTTCTCGCCTTTTTTAGGAGAGGGAGTTGATGAACTTGTCCCTTCCAGCTCCAGCGAGTGGGATTTGACCTTTTCTTGGTAATGTAGTTCACGCTCTGGTTTTGTTTTTAACCAGATCGGGTCAGGGAGTTGACGAACATCAAAACCATTTATAGCACGCCGTTTTATTTTTAATTGCTCAATCTCACTTTTTAACTCAAGTTGTTCTTGTTGAAAATTTTCTCTTCTGCGAATGTTATCTTGCCTTAACAATTCAAGTATTTCTGTGAGCAGCTGTAAAGCTTCATCACAATCGTTATCTCCCATCTTTTTGTTTTGATTTTGTTTGATCTCACGTTTTAACTTAAGTTTTTCTTGTTGAAAAGTTTCTCTTCTGCGAATGTTACTAAGCCTTAACGATTCAAGCTTTGCTGTGAGCAGCTGTAAAGCTTGATCATAATTGTTATCTCCCATCTTTTAGTTTTGATTTTGTGTGAAAAAAATCAAAAGATTGTTCTCATGTTAGTGTTTGCAAATAAATATTCACTTTTAATGTAGCACTGAGTCAAATAAACTAATCAGCTGAGGTTTACGCGTTTCACTGTGTAATAAGTATTCATAGGTACCTTTTTTCAGGTTTTTACCCTCAATGAACTTTGTAAAAGTTAAATGCACTCTTGCAGTGTTAACTTTAAAATAGAACTTACGTTCAAACAACAGTTACTAACTAACCCAAGCAGCCTGATTTCCGTTTTTTCTTACTCAAACGCTTATAAAAGAGGGCTGACTTAAATGCAATGACTTCACTAAAATGTGACAGGATGCTGCTTGAGCATGCCTTTAAAAAGATGTCTTGCAGTCTCAGTGAAACTGATTTCGTACTGCATTTGACAGTTATCAGGAGTGAAAAAGGACGTTCTGTTCGTTATTTTAAACTTTTCATTTAAAATAAACTGGAGTCATTAATTTTACACAGAAAAACGTTAAAAATGCGATTTTTAACTAAAAGTGTGCAGTTGTGCACACCAATTCTGTTTAAAATTCAGAGATGTGAAGAGCTTAATGTGGAAATGCTCTGTTCTCCATCATTTTTTTTTTTATTTAATTTGAAAATCAAATAAAAATTCCCTTTTGAGTGTTATTTTAAATCTCTTCAGTATTTAAAATGAGCATAAATTGTTTGTCTGTACCTCTGTTATTCTAAAATTTGTATTTAGAATAAACAGGAGTTTTTGTTTGTGTACAGAACAATTTTAAAAGCTGGTAATTCACCATAAAAATGCTGACTTTTTTATGATGTCTTTGAGAAAACTCATCTGTCAACGTCTTTTAACCAACAGGGGGCAGCTTCGAGTCTTAATTTTAATCACGAGGAAACTGATTTTTCTAATCAGTATTTAAACTAAAAACAACCTTTTCAGAGTTAGTTTCTAGTGTATCAGTGATAAACGCTCGAACTGCGGTCTTGTCAGAGACAAATTTATGTTGTTAGACAGTTTAGATGGCTTAAATTGAGTTTTTTAAACTTTTAGTGAAACCACTTTTCACCGTGTGTGTGTGAACGTGACTGCTTGTCGCCCGAAACGCACCAGGAAATGACGACACAAATAGGCGGGTCGACGCAGCGCGTCACCAGCTCTGCTGTGCTGAGCGAGGCGGAGCTCGCTACACAGATACGTGACGTCAACCAATCAATCACAGCGGTTGTAGTTCATTCCAAGCATTCATGGTAAACGTAGTTTTTACCTTCGACCAATGTAGTACCGGAAATGACGACAAAGTGGGTTGGTCGCAACGGCGTGCGACGTGATTGACAGCTCACAACAGCGAATCAGCGTTCGCCACAAGAGTGATTGACAGCACACAACAGCGAATCAGCGTTCGCTACATGAGTGATTGACAGCACACAGTACTCGTTTCATCCAATCACAGCTCATAAACAGACATGCCGGACACGTCTTCCTAACGTTAGCTGCACAGCAGACCACAACTTTATAGACTCTTAAACAACTCAAACGCTACAATTTAACTTCCCAAAATGCTGAAACATGCGGCGCACATCTAGACAGGCCAACTTAGTCACGCTCAGTAACCCAGCACTGCAGCTGTTGAACAACACGGACTCTCACGGAGTCACTCAAGGTCGGTTCCGGTCCACGTTAGAGGAGCAGAAAACTCGGGTCAGAACCCATTATCCGACAACGTTCTAACATATATGCTGCTTCGACCTTCTTTAAAATGTAAAATACCACAACAGCAATCTTGTAGATGTTAAATTAGCTTCCAGGCACTATGACTCGGCGGTCATTTCAACAAAGCTCCGTACAGGAGTCTGTGCGAGTGAGCTGGATCGGAACCGAACCAGAACCTCCACAGACTACGGCTGACAAAAACTTCACCTGAATGCTTCCAACAGCGTGTAACAGAGTTGAAACAATAATAATCTCACAGCTTCAAATGATAAAAACATGCAGAATCTGCCTGTCTTGAACACTTCCAGCCAAAATTATTATCCTCAGAGTTTAAAACTTGGATCCTTTTATGCAAACATGACGTTACAGTTCATGACTGAGACCACAGATTTATCAATAAACTTTTAGAAGCCGATACGAGGCCACCAGATGTAAGAATTATGAGGAGGTCAATATTAATACTGACCTCCTTTTTACCTTAATTTACTTATTCAGATTGAATAGTAAATTCACGGATTCTGTTCTTTTTCAGTTTACCCAATATTTCTGTGATCTTTATGATGGATAAATAAACAGAGCCATTAAGTGACAAAGACGTTAACTTAGTTTGATATGTCAAAGAGACACTATCATTTATTTAAAATAAATCAACTAAATTAACACCATTACACTTGATTGACATGATTTCACTTTCTTTCAAATTAAAACGTCAGCACACTTGATTTAACACAACAGACATAAATACTAGATGTTACACATATTTAGTCTGAGGGGCATTTCAGCTTAAAAATATAGTTTCCAGCTTAGGTTGAGAGGGAAAAGAAATAGGAGGAAAGATTTAAGAAGAATTGGGAGGTTAAGAGAGGAAGTTTATCTTGCATTTATGAAACCAGATGACACTCTTCAGTACGCGTCCAGCTAAGATATCATCACACCTCCAGCAAGCAAACAGCTGCTCCTTTACCTTAAGACGTCCGCCTTGGTTCTGGTAAAGAGCTGTGGTCAACTTTAGACTGACGAGTCGTCGGTCCCGCAAGTCCAAGCTGGACTCCACGAGTGTTTACCTTGTCGGTGTCGGTGATACTCGCTTTCATCGGCAAAAGTCGTGGCAGTCGTGGTTTCTTGGCTCAAGATAATTTATTCCAGGAAGGAATAACAAACGCTCGTTCGAGGTGGACTCATAACAGCCTGTTATCAGTCCTTAGCTGAAGACGCAGGTCGTTAGCTCTTGACCAAAACGTACCCAGCTCTTGGGAAAGGTTCACATCTCTTTGAAATTCCCAACAAACTCTCTGGCGCGTTCTCGCACAGTTTAGAACTTAAAAAGCAGGAACAAAGAGAGGAGTGGACTTGCCTTATCAGGCCCAAGGTCAGCCAGAGCAGAGAGAGATTTGTTTAGGGAAAGGCAGAGAAAGCTGGAGCCTTGTTCATGAAAAACAACTGATTAAACTGTCTTCTTATTTCTAAACAAAACAGTCGGGTCTCTGTGACCCGATATTTCCCTTTAACACAGCAGTGAACACAGTTTAACTCTCACAGAATAACACAGCTTAAAAGCACACATCATGAAAATGACAAAAGTTATTCTTTTGATCACATCAGCCTAAAATCAAAGATAGAAATAGTCTCTTTTGGTGACTATATTTATCAGATTATAGCTAAATGAATGATTTTGTAGTAAATGTCTTGCTTTACTGAGAGGTCAGTAAAGGTCATCACTGGACAGTTCAAAAGTACACAGGTGTCTTAAAAGTGGACAAGGTCATGTCCACTACACATCCATCCATCCATCCATCTTCTTCCGCTTATCCGGGGTCGGGTCGCGGGGGTAGCAGCCTAAGTAGGGAGGCCCAGACTTCCCTCTCCCCAGCCACTTGGAGCAGCTCCTCTGGGGGAATCCCAAGGCGTTCCCAGGCCAGCCGAGAAACATAGTCCCTCCAGCGTGTCCTGGGTCTTCCTCTGGGTCTCCTCCCGGTGGGACATGCCCGGAACACCTCACCAGGGAGGCGTCCAGGAGGCATCCTAACCAGATGCCCGAGCCACCTCAACTGGCTCCTCTCGATGTGGAGAAGCAGCGGCTCTACTCCGAGTCCCTCCCGGATGACTGAGCTTCTCACCCTATCTCTAAGGGAGAGTCCAGCCACCCTGCGGAGAAAACTCATTTCAGCCGCTTGTATCCGAGATCTTGTTCTTTCGGTCACAACCCAAAGCTCATGACCATAGATGAGGGTGGGAACGTAGATCGATCGGTAAATTGAGAGCTTTGCCTTTTGACTCAGCTCAATCTAACAATCAAGTTTTAAGTTTTTGTCCAAAAAGACCAACTTGTCCACATTTTCTGTCAAAAGCACAGATCTAGTTGCAGTGAAGATCTCCAGTGGTGGAGAAAATCATCTCAATAACAACAGTAGCAGCAGTGTCTGCATTTGTCCTCATTACTCACAACAACCTCTTCTTGGACCTGCTCCTTAGGTGGGACAGGTCCTGGAAAAGTTCAGAGTTCAGTCATCACAGACTTCTTAGCTGCAGGTGATCTGGTGGATTTCCCTGAAGACGAAGAAGACAGCTGCTATTTCTGTCCCAGACTGGAAATAAAACACAAAGAGGTAAAAAAAAAAAGTTAATAAGATTATAATTTTAAATAAAAAAGGTTAATTAGATAATAATAATAAAAGAACAATACCTCTTCTTGAACGATTGAGGTGGTTGAATCTCTCGGTCGTCGTCATCATCATCATCATCATCATCATCATCATCATCATCATCATGGCAGGGCTTTAATCAGCTCCAGGGCTTGTATCAGTTTTAGCTTTTTCATAAAGTGCTGGACTTTTTGGCTGAAGTGTTGACATGATGGATGTTGTAGCGACGCTCAAGAACTTTGAAGTCAGTGCATCAACACCATTCAGACTTAGATCCAGAGCTTTAAAAACTCCTACAGCTTGTGTTATTGATTTGGACCGATCTGAATCACCTGATGAAGGTTGTTGAAATGCTGCTGTTAGCGGTGTTTGCAACAAGCTGCTTTTCTTGCTTGTAGAAGACGTTCACGTTCGGATTAGGGCTGGGCCATATCATATCGTTACCGGTAATACCGGTATAAAAAGCTTGCCCGGGCAAAAAACTTATATCATGATATGCTAATTTCATGACGTAATACGTCAGGGCGCCCCGCCCCTTAACACCCGAGCACTTTATTAACAACTGCGCACCTCCCCTCCACCGTCTACTGGTGTAAAACGCTAATTAGTTACTGCTAAAATGTTAAAAACAAGCGCGCGTGTCTCAACTTCTCTCCCCCCTGCTCTGCAGCTGCACAGACAGCTGTCCCCTCCTCCCCTCCTCCCCCGCCCTGCTCCGCTCCGCGCAGCTCGGTGCTGCATGTCTCGCTGCGCGTCCCCGCTGTAAATTGTGTTAAAACACGTGCGGCTCCACAGTCCGTCCACATCAGACACAGATCAGTTAAAAAAACGTTCTGCATGAACAGATGAAGCTGAAGGGAGTGGTGGCGCAGAGGTTAAGAAGGTGCGCTTGTGATCGGAAGGTCGCCGGTTCAAGCCCCGGTACCGACAACATCAAAGATGTGGGTGGGGTATGTGAAATGGTCACACTTGTCTCCACCCTCATCTGCCCCACTCTGGGCCCTTGAGCAAGGCCCTTAACCCACACCATCTGCTCCCCCGGGAACCCTAGATATCAGCTCTCTGCTCCACACAGAGGGCTGTGGTTGCTCGGTGGTCTGTGGTTGCGTCAGGAAGGGCATCCGGCGTAAAAACTGCCAAATCTTCGTGCGACCAGTTCGCTGTGGCGACCCCTAACGCAGGGAAAAAAGCCGAAAGAAGAAAAAAAAAAAAAAAAAAAAAAATGAACAGATGAAGCTGAAACATGAACAAGTTTCAGCCGGGTCAGCTGATCAACTTGTAGAAGTTACAGCTCATTTAAAGGAGCTGTATGTAACATTTTTTATAAACATATTTCTTCACTCTGCCACATCTCCTGACAGACTGATGTTAGCCAGGTAATCTCTGAAAAAAATATATACTTTAAAAATGATCTGTTATTTAGATTGAAAAAGTCTGCACAAAATATAGATTAAAAAACCACCACAAAAACTAAAGTGCAGGTGTAGTTTTACTTGGAGACTAAATACTTTACTAAATAAAGTAATTTCAGTAAAATTACCCCTTGTTGTTTTTTAAAATTTTATATAATACTGCAAAGCAACATGTTAAGTTAATTTTGTCAAATAAATACATTTGATTTTTTTTTTTTTGGTTATATCACGAAATTTATCGTTATCGTGATAATACTCTGAAATATCACGATATAATTTTTGAGCCATATCGCCCACCCCTAGTTCGGATTATGTTGTTTCAAGCACATTAACAATTTAGACGTGTTGCTGCTGCAGATCCAATCTCTGTGGAACAACGTCGACACACAGCTTTGGATTTGCACTCGTCTTTTAACAAGAAAGCCATAACGTTCCCAAACATGAGACCGCAACGAGATGCTAGGCTGCTAAATGCTACGCGTGCTGCAAGATAATAGCGCAGTGCTGAAACACGCCTAGGAATTTTAGTTCCACGGTGCATATATTCTCCCGTTAATAACATTTAATGTGTGAAAAAGTAACCGAAACTGTACGCAGGTGGACCAAACCGAACGTGATGTACCAAAACGGTTCGGTACACCCACGTGTACCGTTACATCCCTAGTACCGGTAGATTCATTTCCCCTGGTGGTTCATGTTTTATCTCCTCTGTGTTTTGGGTCTTTGTGTTCGAGTTCTGTTGTGTTTACCTGTTGTCACTTCAGTTCCCTGTGCTTGCCCCGCCCACTCTCACCTTATCCTTTCAGTCTCTCCCCAGGTGTTTGCCATGTCTCCCTCGTTAGTGTTCCTTTATATTCTGTGCCCTTCTTTGAGTTTCTCAGTTCTGCTGCCTTTCCCAACCAGTCAGGATTTTGCTCATTGAATTTTTCCGTGTTTTTCTTTGTGATAATTTTTTGATAAATAGTTCTTGCTGCCTCAACAGCCTTTTATTTTGATAATACATTAGTTTACTGTATTTTTCGCCTTATAAGTCACGTTTTTTTAGCATAATTTACACGCCCTGCGACTTAAAACACTGAAGCAACGTACTGTATTTATAGATTTTTCCCCCCATATTTATAAACCAATTTTTGGCTGAGATATGACCATTTTCATTCATTCTGACTGAAAATATTGAACGCTACCATTTTCAGCTGCTAGACGGCAATCGCATAGTATGGCATGACATTATGTCATGTAATAGTAAAAGAGGCTATTAATTACACAATCGGCTTGCCACAGCCTGCCACCTTCATCCAGCTCGCCTGGAGCAAACATCAAATCAGTTTCATTTCGCTGCACCGTCCCGGTGAAATGCAACTGATTTGACCATTGAAGTGCATTTATTAAGTAAAAGTTCAACTGAGACACACATTTACTATAAAGGCGAGCTAACAAATAATTGTGTTTAGGTGCTCATCTTGTTAAATTTTGAAGAAATGCACAGCGAGTCCTTCCGTGCACGCGCCTACTTCTGCATATAGGCTTTTGAAATGCAGCTGGTTTGACCGTCAAAGTGCATTTATTAAGGAAAAGTTAGACTGAGACACACCTTTACTATGATTTCAAGCAAATAATAGTTTTTAAGTGTTAATCTAGTTAAATTCTTGTTAAAGTCCAAAAACATGCATGTTAGGCTGATTGGTAACTCTAAATTGACCCTGGGTGTGAGTGAGACAGGTCCCTCTTGTAAATGAGTCCCCGTGGTTCACCGAGGCTAGCCTAATAAATAAAGGTTGAATGAATGAATGAATAAAGTTCTCCCATGCACACTCCCGCGGCCACCATTTGGCAGCCAATCAATTTTTGGCCCAGCACCAGCCCACATTTCTGGATTGTCAGCGGTGACGCATAATAGATGTGACGTATACGTTGAGCGAAGTATTTATGGATTTTTCCACTTTATTAGACATATTTGGACTGATGCGCTTGCAGGGCGGTGCAAAGTGTACAACGGAAAATACGCAACTTCACATTTGAGTCTTTGACTTCTGTCTGCTTTCTAGATTCTTCATTTCAAAGTCATGTCAGAAAGGCTGCATTTAGACCGTCCAAACAAAACCATGGGTGGAAATTCAAGGTTTTTTCACTATGGAAATTCTAAATTGTTCTTAAGTGTGGGAACGGTTGTTTCATTTGTCTATCTGTCCCTGACTGTTATGGACTTGCAATCTGTCCAGTTGTACTTCACCCACTGTGACTACTGGACATGGGCACCAGCAACCCCCACAACCCAGAAAGGAAGAAGCGGTTGTAGATAATGGATGGATGGAACCCAGTTATAAAAAAAATACGAATTAGGGGGTCCTAAAACTCTTTATGTGTGGACACAGGGCTGAAAACAATTTAAAACACAACCTTTACAACAATTTAACCTTTCGGTGTTAATAAAGCATTCAAAATCTTGTGGGAAATGGTCTAAAAACATTTAGTTTTGACTCGGACCAAACTTACCCAGCTGTTCTGACAGCTGCCGCCCCCTCTCTGGTGCCACAATTCGTTCATCGTCCATATCACACTTGTTCCCCACCAAGAGGACTTGAGCGTTGTCCCATGAATATGTCTTGATCTGTGTTGACCTGTTAACAAATACAGGGGGAGCATCAAGACACAGGGTACCGGTACTTCACAAGAACTTTCAGCTGAAAACTTTTCAAGATGTTCTGAAAAGACGTGGACATTTCAGCACTGCCTGAACTCACAGGGCATCAGAAACTGTTTACATACAACCCGGATTCCAAAAAAGTTGGGACACTAAACAAATTGTGAATAAAAACTGAATGCAATGATGTGGAGATGGCAAATGTCAATATTTTATTCGTTCAACAAGATGATGCCAGACCACATTGTGCAGCAATCACAACATCATGGCTACGTAGGAGAAGGATCCGGGTACTGAAATGTCCAGCCTGCAGTCCAGATCTTTCACCTATAGAGAACATTTGGTGCATCATAAAGAGGAAGGTGCGACAAAGAAGGTCCAAGACGATTGAACAGTTAAGGTTGGTTTATACTTGTCTTACGTCTTTTACCCCCCGTTGAGTGAAAAAAGTTGTGCAACTTCTGGCTGCACTCCCGCTGCGATCCACCGGTGACAGCAGTCTTGTACGTGGCCCCCAAGCAGAACTCCGAGACGCCGAGGATGCGGCTCGCAGCGTGTGATTGGTTCAAAGTTTGTGGGCGTTTTTTGTTTTTGCTTTGACAGACATGGATAGTTTTGAAGAGAAACTCGTCTGTGCGCGCGCACACGCAAACCATGCGTCTCTGCACTTTGCGCATTGCACCCAACACACACACACACACACACAATACATATATATTTATATATATATATATATATATATATA
>JBBPBX010054461.1:0-23462 GCA_038048925.1 Garcialebias charrua | reverse complement strand
ATACCTCACAGGCTGGCATGTCGAATCTGGGATGTAATCTCAGAAGCTGAAGTCTTACAAGAAATTATCTGCAGCTGTTTGGAAGAACTGACGTCCCTCCCTCTGTTTGGATCTGGTAGTGGCGAGATAGGCAGGATCTTCCGGATGTCCATGATGAAATAGTGAACAATGAGAGTCCAGTGGTTTAATTATACCAGATTCTCAGACTTTTCACAGCTTCAAAAACCAACACATTCAGACGCATCCGGGAGATGGGCTACAACTGCCGGGTTCCTCGGGTCAAGCCACTTCTGAACCTGAGCCAACAAAAGAAGCGTCTCAACTGGGCCAAGGAGAAGAAGGGCTGGACCATTGGCCAGTGGTCCAAGGTCCTCTTTTCAGATGAAAGTAAAGTGCGCCTTTCATTCGGAAATCAAGGTCCATGGGTTTGGAGGAAAAAGGGTGAGGAACAGAACCCATACTGCTTGAGATCCAGTGTGAAATATCCACAGTCAGTCATGATTTGGGGTGCAATGTCTAATGCAGGTGTTGGTAAACTCTGCAATGTCTAATGCAGGTGTTAGTAAACTCTGCAATGTCTAATGCAGGTGTTGGTAAACTCTTGCTTTCTTCAATCCAAGGTCACCGCAACCATCTACCAGAATGTTTTAGAGTACAGGGAACCCCCGACCTACGACTCCACCGACCTGCGAACCACGGGACCTACGAACGAGCCAAAGTTGAAGAATGCCATCGACGTACGGGAAAAAGTTTGTGACCTACGAACGAACCAAGTTAAAATATATAATCGAGCTACGGCAGACTGGATGCACGACCTACGAACGAGCCCCATTACAAGTATATAATCGAGCTACGGCGTAACTGCGTCACATATGGCAATCGGCGAGGTGGGGGAGGGGATTGCCTTTGGCTGTTGCTTGTTGGGCATGGGCGTGACACTGCGCATGACAGTGGAAAAGTACCGCCAGCGAGAGGGGGGGGCTGGGCTTCTGGCGGATGTACACACAGCCGCAGTGCACCTGGCGGCGGAGGGATCCGTACAGGTAAAGCGGTAACTATTTAAAGGGCTGCGGCCATTTTGTCCCTCGTGGGTTAGTTACGGCGATTGATGAGAAGAGACATACGAACGAGAACGAAGAAGAACAACGATAACGAGAGAAAAACAACAACAAACAACGTACGAACAGGTACTGTAATAAATTTTAATTTACAGTAGCAGTTTTAGACTAAAGCGAACGTTAGCACGTTAGCATTCATTTTAAATTTTGCTCCTTAGGAATTAGCACGTTATCTAATTTTCGACGCTAGTTTTCGACGGGTCATCGAACGGGCAGGTACGGTCCAGTACTAAATGTACTCAAAGAAATATTTTTAGACGAAAGCAAACGTTTGCATTGATTTGTGAACGTTAGCATTAATTTTAATTTTTGCTCCTTAGGAGTTAGCACGTTAGCTCGTACGAAGAATGGCTCCGAAGAGACCTGAAAAGTCCGCGGCCGCGGCAGAGGGGAAAAAACCTCGCAGAACGATCACGCTGGAGACGAAGGCAAAAATAATAAAAATGTCTGATCAGGGCATGACACCCTCAAAAATAGGAGAGAGGCTAGGGTTACCGAGGTCGACTGTGGGGACGATAGTGGCGGACAAAGAGCGCATTTTGCAGCAAGTGCGTGCTTCAGCCCCCATGAAGTCCACCATCATTACAAAACAGAGGACGGGTAGAATAGTAGAGATGGAACGGTTGCTTGTGCTATGGCTGGAGGACAACACGCAACGCAGAATACCAGTTGGCATGTCTGTGATTTGTGAGAAGGCGAGGAGGATCTATCACAGGCTGCTAGAACTAGGGACGAGTGAGGGAGGTGCAGGGGAGCAGGGGGGAGGTGCGGGGGGGCAGGGGGCTGCACAGAGCGATCCGGGTGAAGGGACGTCTTCCCAGAGCGCAGGAGGAGGGACTTCAAGCGCAGGAGGAGGGACTTCAAGCAGCACATCAGGGGAGTTGGATGGACCAGAGACCTTCAATGCATCTAAAGGATGGTTTGATCGTTTCAGGAAAAGAAACAACTTCCACAACATCAGAGTGCAGGGTGAGCATTTAATTTCTCATTTTTATTTTTTAATAATGCAGGTACAGGTAGTCCACGACTTACGATTGTTTTTTACATTTTTTTTCCCTTTTATTACAGTGTTACAACAGCTTAACCGTGTCATTTTGTGTGCATTTAGGTGAGGCAGCAAGCGCTGACCACGAGGCAGCTGAGGCATTCCCAGCAGAACTGGCTCAGATCATCAGGGACGGTGGGTACACTGCCCAGCAGGTGTTCAATGTGGATGAGACAGGGCTGTTCTGGAAGCGTTTGCCAGACAGGACCTACATCAGTAGGGAAGAACGAACCGCACCCGGCCACAAGGTCGGCAAGGAGCGTTTGACCTTGCTGGTGGGGGGCAATGCTTCGGGTGATTGCAAACTCAAGCCGTTGTTGGTGTACCAATTTAAGAAACCCAGGCCCTTCAAAAATATTGATAAATCTACACTTCCTGTTTATTGGGCGTCTAATAAAAAGGCTTGGGTGACGCTGGAAGTTTTTAAAAATTGGTTCACCAACAACTTTTTGCCAGATGTCAAGCGTTTTTGCAATGACCACAACATTGTCTTTAAAGTCCTGCTGGTCTTGGACAACGCTCCAGGACACCCCCCTGCTCTCACCGACTTGGACAGGCATGTGAAGGTGGTGTACCTGCCTCCCAACACCACCTCTTTGATCCAGCCAATGGACCAGGGGGTTATTAGTACGTTTAAGGCGTACTACCTGCAGCGAGTCATCCGTGCCGCTTTGGAGGCAACGGAGAACTCTCAGACCCTCACGCTGAAAGACTTCTGGCGTAAGTACAACATCCTCGATGCTGTGCACAACATTGGCCACTCCTGGCATCGTGTTACTGGACAGAACATGTGCGGAGTCTGGAAGAAGCTCTGTCCAGAGCTTGTTCAGGGGGTACACGATTCCCAGGAGGTGGACCGTGTAATCGAGGATGTTGTGAGGATGGGCAGGTCACTGGAGCTCGAAATGGACCAGGACGATATCCAACACCTGCTGGGTGCATCAGGAGAGGACCTGTCCCCAGACGACCTGATTCAGCTCGACAGGCACGTCCCGGATGAGGAAGTGGAGGTGGAGGAGGAGGTGGAGGTCATTCCTCCGACCTTCACCAGGCAGGAGATGGTGCTGGGCTTTCAGGAACTCCACAGCTTCCTGGCGAGGATGGAGAAGCAGGACTCCGACTGTGAGAGGTTCGCCAAGGTCCGTCGGGGTGTCCTCAATGAAGTTGCGTGTTATCAGCAGATCCTGGATGACAAAAAGCTTGAAAAGGTGCAGAGCAGCATGCTGCAATATTTTACAAAGGTCACAGCACCGCCTCCAGGATCTGCTGGTGCACCAGCTGAAAGGCCATCCAGTCCTCCTGCAGCAAGCCAGGAGGAGGCCTTGGACATCCCACCAGCTGATAGGCCATCCAGTCCTCCTGCAGAAAGCCAGGAGGAAGCCATGGACAGCCCACCCTCTCCCCAGTGAAAGACGCCCAGCACCCCCCCCGCTCCATCCCTCCAGGTACAGTACGTACTGTAATGAAATGTTGTTTTTATTTTTTGGAGTTGTCATGTTACACACATTAATTTAATCTGTTACTGTCTCTGCTTATGTTCACAGCCTACTACAGTACACCTTCCTCCTCCTCCTCCCCCTCCTCTCCACCAACTCCACCGTCCCATCACTGACCTGCCCACCCTCACATTCCAGCACAGCAACGTCAGAAAGGTACAGCAAAGACATGTTAATTTCTTTTAATTTATTATTTTTGTTTTAACTTACATCTACTGTACACCTACTGTAATCATCACCTCTCTCTCGACAGCCTCCAAAGCGGCACGTCCCCCTGGTCCATCCACACATCTGATACGCACCACACCACACACGTAAGGAGAAGTTAATGTTGTCTGTGTTGTTGTTGTTATCAGCAGGTGTTCACGTCTGTGTGTGTGGTTGTGTTCCAACAGTTCATCCGCGTGTTGCTTCACCTCATGGATGAGCCGCTGGTGCTACCTGTCCTCCAGCCTGCTCTGCCTCCAGCCTGTCGTCCAGCCTCCAGCCTGTCCTCCTGCCTCCAGCCTGTCGTCCAGCCTCCAGCCTGTCGTCCAGCCTCCAGCCTGTCCTCCACACATGCACCACACAGGTAAGGAGAAGTTGTTGTTGTCTGTGTTGTTGTTCTCTGCAGGTGCTGACGTCTGTGTGTGGTTGTGTTCCAACAGTTCATCCGCGTGTTGCTTCACCTCATGGATGAGCCGCTGGTGCTGCCTGTCCTCCAGTCTGCTCTGCCTCCAGCCTGTCGTCCAGCCTCCTGCCTGTCCTCCTGCCTCCAGCCTGTCGTCCAGCCTCCAGCCTGTCCTCCAAACATGCACCACACAGGTAAGGAGAAGTTGTTGTTGTCTGTGTTGTTGTTCTCTGCAGGTGCTGGCGTCTGTGTGTGGTTGTGTTCCAACAGTTCATCCGCGTGTTGCTCCTGTCCTCCAGCCTGCCTCTGGTGTCCTGCATGTTGCCTCCATCCATCACCTTTGTGTCGTTCTGCCTAAATGACTGCTGCCAAAAACCAAAAAAACTTCATGTGATGCACAGACCTGCTCACATCAGGACCACAGACCTGAACTGACACCTGCCTGAACTAACAGCTGGCCTAAAATGCTCCCAACATTCATTGTTGAGCAATGGCTAAGCAGTTCCATCAGATGCAGGTTTGATCATGAGAAAAACATCTGTCTACCTACACTTCAGTCAAAGTAAGGCAATTTTGTTTCATTTTTCTGCTGCTTCTAGCTTTTTCTGAGTTCATGGACTTCTTTCTCATGCACATGGACACTCATCAACGCACTGGTTTCAAAAACATGATGGTTGCAACATGCTTCTGATAGATGTGATGCTGCTGATGGATTTATGGATTCATGTGTGATTGTTGACATCATTTTGCTGATGTCAGTTCCTGCTGATTTGCTGCTGTTCTGATGTTAAAAGCTGCACTTTGAGAAGTGTTCATGTGTGATTGTTGACATCATTTTGCTGATGTGAGTCCCTGATTTGCTGCTGTTGTGATGTTAAAAGCTGCACTTTGAGAAGTGTTCATGTGTGATTGTTGACATCATTTTGCTGATGTGAGTCCCTGATTTGCTGCTGTTGTGATGTTAAAAGCTGCACTTTGAGAAGTGTTCATGTGTGATTGTTGACATCATTTTGCTGATGGGAGTCCCTGATTTGCTGCTCTGATGTTAAAAGCTGCACTTTGAGAAGTGTTCATGTGTGATTGTTGACATCATTTTGCTGATGGGAGTCCCTGATTTGCTGCTTCTGATGTTAAAAGCTGCACTTTGAGAAGTGTTCATGTGTGATTGTTGACATCATTTTGCTGATGGGAGTCCCTGATTTGCTGCTCTGATGTTAAAAGCTGCACTTTGAGAAGTGTTCATGTGTGATTGTTGACATCATTTTGCTGATGTGATTTCCTGCTGATTTCCTGCAGTTCTGATGTGAAGTTACTGATGTACAGTTACTGTGTGTGTTTATGGATGAATGTGTGGTGTAATGGTTTAGATAAGTGTTTGTAAATAAAGTTCTGTGCATGTTTATGGCCCAGTATGTCAGTCTCATGCTGTTAAATGTGTGCGCGGCGCACCGTTAGCGGTATTTCCGCGACCTACGAACTGAATAACGACCTACGAACGGGACGCTATTTTCACCATACCTGTCAAGTTTTGGATTTAAAAATAAGGGAAATTTTCTGCCGGGTACGCCGAGCCACCCCACTAGGCCAGGGATCTACAACCTTTATGATCAAAAGAGCCATTTCTGCCCCTTTGTTCACTAAATTAAATGTTTCCGGAGCCAACTGGGATTCTCAACTGGTGGCCCACAGACCACTTTAAGTTTGTTAAAGGACAATTTTCTGACCGGTAGTTTTCTGGCCATTGTAAAGCTGAAAATATCTAATGATTTGTTGATATTTTTACATTTTAAGACTAAAAAAGACCAGATTATCATAAAGAAGGAAAAAATAATGTGATCTTTCCCAATTAAAAAATAAAATAATGAACTATGCAGGTCTAGGTAAATTATTTTAATTGTGGAAAAATTAAATATCCTACTTCAAATAAATAAAGTTAACTTATGTTTTACTCCTTCTATTAGTTCTAGTATTCACACATTTGCAAAGGAAATGACAGGAAAAACTGCTAAAACTAGCCCTTTTTGTTGTTATAAGAACAAATAAAATTCAGTTTAAAGTTAGTTTTGATCAAAGCTTGGAAGAGCCACTGCTGAGGGACCAAAGAGCCACATGTGGCTCCAGAGCCGTAGGTTGCAGCCCCCTGCACTAGCCAACCAATGTCCAGGACCCCTTACATTTTAAGACAGGTTTACAAGAAATCTAAAATAACTACCTATCAGCCTCTTTCAAACCAGTTATGTGATCACAGTCTGATAAGCCTACCTTTGTGCTGGACGGATTTTTCATGCTGACGGACATCGTTCCTTCCCCCATGAGACTAAAGTCGCAGTTACAAATCTTAAAAAACGCATAATAAACTTTAGGAAAATAAATTCGCTGTCCCATTTTTCAACATATTTACACGAAGTCTTAACTTTTTTGGCAGGGACGCGTCCTCTCTCGTTACTATCCATCTCTGTGTTTTTCCGGGTTTGTTCCTGACCGCGCCAGCCCTAACATCGCGAGAACTGCCACCGAGGCGACTGCAGGTGGCAGTTCTCGCGAGGCTAGTGACAGAGGCACCGGAATGTTTTTTTTTTTTTTTTTAAATAATATTATAATACGGGAGATTTCCGGGAAAATAATAATTCGGGATCACGACGGGAAAGAGGGGTAAAATACGGTAGTTTCCCGGCCAAAACGGGAGACTTGACAGATATGATTTTCACCCCCTAGCTACGACAGGATCGAGCTGCGAACGGTTCTTAGGTCCCGAACTCGTTCGTAGGTCGGGGGTTCCCTGTACTTCATGATTCTTTCTGCTGAGGATCTGTATGGAGATGCAGATTTCATCTTCCAGCAGGACCTGGCCCCTGCCCAACTTTCTCACACACCACCATACAACACAAAGTTTTTAACACTGGTCTCTGTGTCATCAAACGGGTTATTCACTAAACTTTCGGTCATGTGCTCATTCAGTTTGCACTACTTCTCATATTTGCACTAATGTTTGTATTACATTACTGACTATAGTCATACTACTGTTTACATTCACTGTTTACATTTATTAATACGGTTTACATTTATTACTACTGCTTTACATTTATTACTACTGTTTACATTTACACTACTTTTATCTACACTACTGCAGATACATATACAGTATTCTCTGACTAGCCTTATCTAAGGATGCCAAATGTGCCTTATGTGCCTCACTGCATATGCCACTTTGCCTATATACCAACATCAAATACCTCATACATATACTGTGTACATTAACTTATATGCTGCTGTGCCACTCTTTGCAAATGTCAATGCTAGAACCTTCAGTTTATTTTATAGATATACTTTTTATACTACTATGCAAAAACTCAGGACAGTATTACACTTTTATTATTTCATTTTATGCTTATGTTCATTGGGTGTTTGGTGTTTCAGTGTTGGTGTAAATTTTCATACTTTTATACTATTATGAAAAAACTCAGGACAGTGTTACACTTTTACTATTTTATGCTTATGTTTATTAAATGTTTTAGTGTTTAGTGTTTAGATGGTTAGTGTTGCACCGAGGGACTGAGAGAGACGCAATTTCGGTCCTGTGTATGTCCTGTACATAGTGCAGTTCTGACAATAAAGTTGACTTTTGACTTTTTCCTCGGGTCAAGCCACTTCTGAACCTGAGCCAACATAGGAAGCGTCTCAACTGGGCCAAGGAGAAGAAGGGCTGTACCATTGGCCAGTGGTCCAAGGTCCTCTTTTCAGATGAAAGTAAAGTGTGCCTTTCATTCGGAAATCAAGGTCCATGGGTTTGGAGGAAAAAGGGTGAGGAACAGAACCCATACTGCTTGAGGTCCAGTGTGAAATATCCACAGTCAGTCATGATTTGGGGTGCAATGTCTAGTGCAGGTGTTGGTAAACTCTGCTTTCTTCAATCCAAGGTCACCGCAACCATCTACCAGAATGTTTTAGACTACTTCATGATTCTTTCTGCTGAGGATCTGTATGGAGATGCAGATTTTATCTTCCAGCAGGACCTGGCCCCTGCCCATGCCGCCAGAAGCACCAAAACCTGGTTTGATGCCCATGCCATCACAGTGCTCGACTGGCCGGCCAACTCGCCGGATCTAAACTCCATCGAGAGTCTATGGGGTATCCTTAAGAGGAAAATGAGGGGCACCAGACCCAACAACAAAGAAGAACTGACAGCAAGCATTGAAGACATCTGGGCTTCCATAACTCCCAGACAATGCCACAGGCTGATTGCCTCAATGCCACGCCGCATCGAGGCAGTGATTAAGACAAAGGGATACCCAACCAAGTATTGAAGACTGGCATATTGTTTTGAAAGTACGATACAGTACTTTGATTGATTTGTTGTGATCGTAATTTCTTTCTTTTTCTGTAAAAACTGAGAAGTAGTGTGGACTGATTTCTTCACAGTATTCAAATTTTTTGAATTCCTGTTTTCGTGTGTTTCATGAGCTGGAAGCCCAAATGATGTAAAAATAAACAAATAAATACTTGAAATTGTTTCAATTCTGGGCCCTGAATCTATCATCTATTAAAGATTAACTTTTTGAATGGAATTATGGAAGTTAAACAACTTTTCCATGATATTCTAATTTTTTGGAAAGGGTCTATAGCAGACCTGGGCATTGTATGGCCCCAGGGCCACATGCGGCCCTTTGGTTGACTCTGACCGGCCCCCGTAAGGGGAGTTACAACAAAAACATAGTTTCTAATTTTACCTCATTTGTGGACTGCATTGCTTTAATTTTGATGTTTTTTTTTTAAATTCACGTACAAAATGATGCAATATGTAAATCAAGACATGCGCAATGTGCATGATTGAATTGTTGTCAAGTCACAAGACAACGTTAGCCCTCAAAAATGTCCACTCATGCTTTTTATTTTGTTGATTAATCATAACTAATACTTTTACCAGTTTGTCTAAACAATGATATTTACTGCTTTTAATAAAGAAATACTATTAATATTATGCAGTATTGAATTATGTCATTTCGCCCGGCCCCCCACAATATTTTCTATTTCTCATGTGGCCCCATGGAAAAAATAATTGCCCACCCCTGGTCTATAGGCATCATCCTTTTTATAAACTAACTCCTATGGCTAAGATAATGAAATTCATGTAACAATTTATCACAGTGACTTTAGGGTGCACTTGACTTTTATTTTAACTTTTTATTTACCGTAGTTTTTTTTTTTTTTTACATAATGACATTGTGCTAAGCAATAGTGATACTCAACTGCTACAAACCGGATTCCAAAAAAGTTGGGACACTAAACAAATTGTGAATAAAAACTGGATGCAATGATGTGGAGATGGTATATGTCAATATTTTATTCGTAATAGAATATAGATGACAGATCAAAAGTTTAATCTGAGTAAATGTAAAATTTTAAAGGAAAAATATGTTGATTCAAAATTTCACAGTGTCAACAAATCCCCAAAAAACTTGGGACAAGTAGCAATAAGTGGCTGGAAAAAGTAAATTGAGCATATAATGAACAGCTGGAAGCCCAATTAACACTAATTAGGTCAATTGGCAACATGATTGTGTATAAAAAGAGCTTCTCAGAGTGTCAGTGTCTCGCAGAAGTCAAGATGGTAAGAGAATCATCAATTCCACCATTGTTGCACAGAAAGATAGTGCAGCAATACCAGAATGGTGTTACCCAGCATAAACTAGCAAAGACTTTTACAAAAACTAAAAAACATATTTCTTGGGTGAATCTCATCTCTTCATTCAGCAGTATCTGCTTTGTGGAGACATGGTGAGGAACAGGAAGTTCGGAGGGGGGAGTATTTTGAAGAAAAAGTGAAGTTTGCTGTGGACTTTGGGCATCCCCAGCCAGGAGAGAGAAGTCTTGCAGACTGAAAGTGTCAAATCAGTTTTTCAGCTGGATGCTATGATGCACTGAATGATGGGGGTGTTTGTCTCTCCAGTTATGATGTGACCTGTAAATTATTTTTTATAGTGCAGTATTCAAGTGACTTTTCTGATGATGTGTCAAGAAATAAACTAATATAACAGACATTTTCTATTTCTGAATTCCTGGATATGTTGGTGTAGCAGATTGTATTTTCTAGTTGAAATTGAACGCATCGTGATGCTGTAACAAGCTGTGAAGAAGAGCAAGATTTTAAAAAAATCTGAATCGTGGACAGCTTGACTGCAGGATCCAAACAGTTCCTAACACAGCTTAGCTCCACACTTCACTTTAGACTGCAGTAAATAAATACATACCTGTGTAACCCTGATGTTTGGTTTGATACCAGTGAACTGATGAATCGCTCACCCAGGAACTCTTCTCAGCTTCACAACATTTATTAACATGAACTTCATCTGAAACAGAAAAAAAAAACATGTGGTTGGTGGTGGTCTGACATGTAGCTCCTGCCCCAACTCTGAGAACATCAGGCAGTAAAAAATGTTGTCAAGCCAGTCTCCACTTCCAAAATGATGGTTTTGTTGTGCACACAAACACTATGAATTATGGTAACCTCTGTGAGTTTTCAAAATAAAAGCTGATAATGACGTCTTACTTGCTGTTGTTACAAAATTATTTGTGGATGATTTATTTATATTATTATTTATTATATAATATCCCCTCCCTGGGCTGCCACCTTACCGTGGTGGAGGGGTTTGAGTGTCCCAATGATCCTAGGAGCTATGCTGTCAGGGGCTTTATGCCCCTAGTAGGGTCACCCAAGGCAGACAGGTCCTAGGTGAGGGACGAGACAAAGCGCAGCCCACAAGACCCCTTATGATGAGTAATATAAATGGAAACAATGTTCCCTCGCCCGGACGCGGGTCACCGGGGCCCCACTCTGGAGCCAGGCCCGGAGGAGGGGCACGTTGGCGAGCGCCTGGTGGCCGGGCTTTCACCCATGGAGCTCGGCCGGGCACAGCCCGAAGAGGAGACGTGGGTCCCCCTTCCCATAGGCTCACCACCTGTGGGAGGGGCCAAAGGGGTCGGGTGCATTGTGGAATGGGTGGTGGCCGAGGGCGGGGACCCTGGCGGTCTGATCCTCGGCTACAGAAGCTGGCCATTGGGACATGGAATGTCACCTCTCTGGTGGGGAAGGAGCCTGAGCTAGTGTGTGAGGTTGAGAGGTTCCGGCTAGAAATAGTCGGACTCACCTCAACGCATGGCTCTGGCTCTGGAACCAGTTTCCTTGAGAGGGGTTGGACACTCTTCCACTCTGGAGTTGCCCCTGGTGAGAGGCGCCGAGCAGGAGTGGGCATACTTGTTGCCCCCCATCTCGGTGCCTGTACGTTGGGGTTCACCCCGGTGAACGAGAGGGTAGCCTCCCTTCGCCTACGTGTGGGGGGACGGGCTCTGACTGTTGTTTGTGCCTATGCGCCGAACGGCAGCGCAGATTACCCACCCTTTTTGGAGTCCTTGGAGGGGGTATTGGAGGGTGCGCCTCCTGGGGACTCCCTTGTTCTGCTGGGGGACTTCAACGCTCACGTGGGCAATGACAGTGAGACCTGGAGGGGTGTGGTTGGGAGGAACGGCCCCCCTGATCTGAACCCGAGTGGTGTTCTGTTGTTGGACTTCTGTGCTCGTCATGGATTGTCCATAACGAACACCATGTTCAGGCATAAGGGTGTCCATATGTGCTCTTGGCACCAGGACACCCTAGGTCGTAGTTCAATGATCGACTTTGTTGTCGTCTCATCTGATCTGCGGCCGCATGTCCTGGACACTCGGGTGAAGAGAGGGGCGGAGCTGTCAACTGACCACTACCTGGTGGTGAGTTGGCTCCGATGGTGGGGGAGGATGCCGGTCAGACCTGGCAGACCCAAACGTATTGTGAGGGTCTGCTGGGAACGTCTGGCAGAGTCTCCCGTAAGACGGAGCTTTAACTCCCACCTCCGGGAGAGCTTTGAACACGTTCCGAGGGAGGCGGGGGACATTGAGCCCGAGTGGGCCATGTTTCGCGCCTCTATTGTCGAGGCAGCTTATCGGAGTTGTGGCCGCAAGGTTGTTGGTGCCTGTCGTGGTGGCAACCCTCGAACCCGGTGGTGGACACCGGCGGTGAGGGATGCTGTCAAGCTGAAGAAGGAGTCCTATTGGGCCTTTTTGGCCTGTGGGACCCCGGAAGCAGCAGATAGGTACCGGCAGTCCAAGCGGCATGCGGCTCGGGTGGTTGCTGAGGCAAAAACTCGGGCGTGGGAGGAGTTCGGAGAGGCCATGGAGAATGACTTCCGTACGGCTTCGAGGCGATTCTGGTCCACCATCCGGCGTCTCAGGGGGGGAAAGCGGTACGCGACCAACACCATTTATGGTGGGGATGGCGTGCTGTTGACCTCAACTCGGGATGTTGTGAGTCGGTGGGCGGAATACTTCGAAGACCTCCTCAATCCTACTGGCACGTCTTCCACTGAGGAAGCGGAGCCTGGGGACTTTGGATCGGGCTCTCCAATCTCTGGTGCGGAGGTCGCCGAGGTGGTTAAAAAGCTCCGCGGTGGCAAGGCTCCGGGGGTGGATGAGATTCGTCCTGAGTTCCTTAGGGCTCTGGATGTTGTGGGGTTGTGTTGGCTTACGCGACTCTGCAATATCGCGTGGACATCGGGGGCAGTTCCCTTGGATTGGCAGACTGGGGTGGTGGTTCCCCTATTCAAAAAGGGGGACCGTAGGGTGTGTTCCAACTATAGAGGGATCACACTCTTAAGCCTCCCTGGTAAGGTCTATTCAGGGGTTCTGGAGAGGAGGGTCCGTCGGATAGTCGAACCTCGGATTCAGGAGGAGCAGTGTGGTTTTCGTCCTGGTCGTGGAACACTGGACCAGCTCTACACCCTCAACAGGGTCCTGGAGGGTGCGTGGGAGTTTGCCCAACCAGTTTACATGTGCTTTGTGGACTTGGAGAAGGCATTCGACCGCGTCCCTCGGGGGGTTCTGTGGCGGGTACTCCGGGAGTATGGGGTACCAGGCCCATTGATATGGGCTGTTAGGTCCCTGTACGACCGGTGTCAGAGCTTGGTCCGCATTGCCGGCAGTAAGTCAGGCTCGTTTCCGGTGAGAGTTGGACTCCGCCAAGGTTGCCCTTTGTCACCGATTCTGTTTATAACTTTTATGGACAGAATTTCTAGGCGCAGCCAAGGTGTTGAGAGGATCCGTTTTGGTGGCCTTAGAATCGCTTCTCTGTTTTTTGCAGATGATGTGGTCCTATTGGCTTCATCAGCTCGTGATCTACAGCTTTCACTGGAGCGGTTTGCAGCTGAATGCGATGCGGCCGGGATGAGGATCAGTTCCTCCAAATCCGAGGCCATGGTCTTGAGCCGGAAAAGGGTAGCGTGCCCTCTCCGGGTCGGGGAGGAGGTCCTGCCCCAAGTGGAGGAGTTTAAGTATCTCGGGATCTTGTTCACGAATGAGGGAAAACTGGAGCGTGAGATCGATAGGCGGATAGGTGCAGCGTCCGCAGTGAAGCGGGCGCTGTACCGGTCTGTCGTGGTGAAGAGAGAGCTGAGTCAAAAGGCAAAGCTCTCAATTTACCGATCGATCTACGTTCCCACCCTCATCTATGGTCATGAGCTTTGGGTTATGACCGAAAGAACAAGATCTCGGATACAAGCGGCTGAAATGAGTTTTCTCCGCAGGGTGGCTGGACTCTCCCTTAGAGATAGGGTGAGAAGCTCAGTCATCCGGGAGGGACTCGGAGTAGAGCCGCTGCTTCTCCACATCGAGAGGAGCCAGTTGAGGTGGCTCGGGCATCTGGTTAGGATGCCTCCTGGACGCCTCCCTGGTGAGGTGTTCCGGGCATGTCCCACCGGGAGGAGACCCAGAGGAAGACCCAGGATACGCTGGAGGGACTATGTTTCTCGGCTGGCCTGGGAACGCCTTGGGATTCCCCCAGAGGAGCTGCTCCAAGTGGCTGGGGAGAGGGAAGTCTGGGCCTCCCTACTTAGGCTGCTACCCCCGCGACCCGACCTCGGATAAGCGGAAGAAAATGGATGGATGGATGATATATAATATGAGAATAAAATATGAGAATATCAGGGAAAAGGTACAGATCAATCAAGACAAGAAAAAACAGATTTAAATATACAGCAAACCCCCTACTTACGACTCCATCGACCTACGAACAACGGGACCTACGAACGTATCACATTTAATAAAAATATGAAATTACTGTATTAAAAAAAAAAAAAATTGTGTTTAAATGTTCTTAATTTCATGTGTACATCACTTTTTTGCAGCTGTGGTTGTTTTAAAGGCTTTATAAATAATAATTATGATAAAAATGATCATTTCTGATCATTTTTGAGCAATCTTGGGCAGCAGGAAGTAGGTCTTCAGTTTACACGGTCACAAATTAATGTAGAACACCGGACGCCATTTTAGGTTCAGTCACGGGGGTCTCCGGTCACAAATTAATGTAGAACACCGGACGCCATTTTAGGTTAGCTGCCGGGAGCCGGCCTTTGAAGACTGGTGACCAGGATCGCATCATATGGATTAATTACTAGCTGGAATCGCTCTGTGAGCTCTGTGGACGTCTCAGGCTGGAGCAGCAGCTGCAGATTGATCGCAGATCGCGCCGCACCGCCGCTCCAACACCAGCCCATGGCCTGGCTAGCAGAAGCTAGCCAGCTAGCTAACACAGGCCTTGAGCAACTGCGGTGGTTCACTCGCCGGCTGCCGCGCTGCTCGGCCCGACAACAATCATGGCAACGCATGGCAACCTAAGATGTCGGCTTTGACCATCTCAAAGTAAGAAAATATATTTTTATTTATTCTGTAAATGTGAATAGCAATGTTTAACATTACAGTACACTACTGTACATGCTTAAATGTGTGTGCGCGCTCCGTTAGCGGTATTTCCACGACCTACGAACGGAATAAGGACCTACGAACTGGAAGCAATTTTCACCCCCTAGCTACGGCAGAATCGAGCTGCGAACAGCTCTTATCTCCCTAACTCGTACGTAACTAGGTGGTCACCTGTAGTTTTTATCTGTCCACCGTTACTGAACTTAACAAAATCTGTAATAAAAACTGAAAAAGGGACAACTGGTGTAATATTAATCTGCTTGTGTTGCACATTTGGAGTGTTTCAAACCTGTTATTACCTTTAATACAGTTTATATTTATATTATTTTATAACTTACTGTTTTACTTTTTTTCTGGGAAGCAAACCCAGATTTCACTGTATTCATTTGCAATGATAATAAAGGTCTCTTCTATTTTATTTTGCAGCAGGTTTTGAATTGTCTTCTGCTGAACTTGATCCACCACAAAGACTGTGTGGTTCACAGAATTTCTGCACAAATCAAAATATGAAACTTTAAATTAAAATGTTCTCAGAGAACAATAAGTCAGAGTTAGAGAGAATTTATTGTCATTTGCACCGCATGTAGTACATGTGTTGAAAACGAGATTATGTACACAAGGTCCCAGTTACGTCCAACAACAAATGAAAGAGAAAAAAACAATAATAGCATCTAGGATTAACTAAGAGAGTATAATTTATAAGTATAATTTTTATGCACAATAACTAGAAACCTCCAGTGATTTTGGTCAACATGGACAAATAACACAAAGCTCTTGTAATTCTCAAAATTTACCAGTAAAAAGAAACACTTGATGTTAAAATGTTACAAATGTCATTGCTGAAATTAATGTATAATTTTAACTGTTATTTTTCCAAATGGTTATTGTCACTTAAAAATATTAAACATATAAATTATTTTAAATTAAACATTCCTGTTTTTACTTGAACTATGTTGCATTTCAATGAGACAAACTTTCTGCACAGTAATGATGTGATTTGTGGTAAAGTCGTACTTACCCTCACTGTTTCTACAACATCCTGAAGAACGAGCAACAAACACAGCAACTTAGGGAAAATTACATGGAAAATGTCCAACTTTGGAGGGCCTTTATTTTGAAATTCCACATGAGATCTTGGTGACATTTGGTGAGCAACATCTGGAGATGTTCTACAGTCAGCCTGAAGTGAGACTGGTCACTGGAAACTAAGAGTTTTGTTTTAATATTAATGGAAACTTCAGGGAAAACAATTTAACATTCTCACATAATGAACATACAAATAACCACAAAACAGAGACAAAAGTTAAATATTATGGATCCATATTCACAGGAGGACATTAAAAATCATTTCTGAACATAGACCAGCAAGAATGACTTCAATCATCTAGAGTCAAAACATGAAAAACACATTGAAGTTTTTTATTTATTTAACTTAGCAACACAAAAAGTTCTCTACTCTTTGGATATGGGGGCGACATTCAAACTTTTAGTGGAAACAGCTGAGCAGGAATGTTGGTCCCATTACAGCTTCCAGTGCTAACATGTGTTTTATGTACAGAGTTTGTACCAACAGGAGTAGGGCTGAACGATTTTGGAAAATAATCTAATTGCGATTTTTTTTCTATAAATTGCGATTGCGATTTAAAATGCGATTATTTTTACTGGTTCTGTATTAATTCATATCACTAACGACACAACTGTTTTTTTTTTTAAATCAGATAATTAATGCGCTTTTTCAAGCAGAAGCTTGCAAAACAGACCCGGTCACATGACCAGCTCGCGCTTTGTTTATCTCCCGCAGTCTCTGTGTCTCAGCGTCTAAGCTCAGATACACGTTTAAATGAGCTAACTTACCTGAATTTATAACTTTTATGACTTCAGTCGAGCCTGAAGCAACAGTGTTGGAACGCACGGTCTCCTCCTCCCTGCTCTCTCTCTGTTTTGCTTCGCTCAGAGCTGCGCGCGCCAGACCGGTGTGATGCAGAGAAGCGTGACCAGTCAAATCGCAGCCCGTGCGATTAGTGAATCGCGTTTTAACATATCGCGAGATAATCGCAAATGCGATTAATCGTGCAGCCTTAAACAGGAGACACACATCAGCTTTTATTTTGAAAGAACCTCGCAAGCGTGAATACCTAATTCATGGTGTTAGCGCGTGCACAACCAAACCGCGTGAGCGCTGACTTTTAGAAGTGGAGGCTGCTGGACCGAAGTATAATGCAGGGTACACACCAAACGCGTTTTGAGCGGCCAAGACAGCCAGTTTAGTCTATGGTGACCGCGCATCGAGGAGCGGTGCAGCGTCATGCGGCGCAGTTTGAGCAGCGCGGCAGGGTGCGCTAGTTCTTTTTCCGCGCATGCAGCCGCTGTTCGAGTTCAACAAATTGAACTTTGACCTACTTTGGCTGCTCACCGCGTAGCAGCAACCAATCGGGAGAGACTCTGCTATGTGATGATGCAACGACGACGTGGACATACATATAGTTACAGATTTAATAAATGCATTTTGGAATGTGTATATGTACATGCTGAGAAGCTGAGATGCTGAGAAACTCGTCCATGCTTTTGTCTCCTCCAGGCTCGACTACTGCAACTCCCTGTTTATTGGAATCCCTGGCAAAAACCTTCAGAAACTTCAATATATTCAAAACAGTGCAGCAAGGATCTTGTTGAGAGTTCGTAAATTTGAACATATTACGCCCATTCTCCATAACCTTCATTGGCTTCCTGTCGCCTACAGAATTCAGTACAAAACTGCTCTCATTACACATCAATGCTTACACGGAACTTCACCAGATTATCTGAAGGATATTCTTATTCCATACTCATCCACCCGTTCGCTGCGGTCACAGAACAGTAATCTCCTTCACATTCCGAGAACCAAATTAAGGACCATGGGTGACCGGGCTTTCAGTGTGGCTGCCCCCCGCCTGTGGAACTCTCTTCCTGACTGTCTGAGAGCCCCACAGTCTGTGGTTGACTTTAAGAGCGGCTTGAAGACCTTTCTTTTCAACCGAGCATACTCTACCTCCTCATGATTCTACTTTTGATCTTAGCTGATACTGTTATTGATTTTAATTGTTTTATTATTTGTTTTATTGACATTTAATTCTGTTGCACCTTGTAGCACTTTGAGATTTTCATTAATGAAAAGTGTGTTATAAATTGAATTCATTATTATTATTATTATTATTATTACATATCCATATGTATACATGCACTGAGTTGACTGAGCAAATACATTATTTGTAGATTTTAAACCGGTCATGTTACACACATACACTTTTGAAATTTAATACTAGTTAGGCACTTTTTTTGTATTATTGGTTTATTGTTCTAAGATTCGGTAGACAATAGTCATCTAAATACTGTGGCATACTGCTAACACTTGTCGGGTGAAAAAACAAACCCAACCGGAAAAGGACCAAGACGCTCCTCCCACTGCGCGTCTTCAGACGCGTTCGGTGTGAACAGACATCTGTTGACAAGCAGCCAACACCGCACGTCAGGAGCGTTTTTGCTGCTCAAGATGCGTTTGGTTGGAACCCGGCTTTATATTGAACAATTTTACAAGAAATTACAACCATACCTGTTAGAGAACAAACATGTGGTTGGTGGAGGTCTGACGTGAAGCTCCTGCTCCTACACAGAAAAACACACACACACAGTCACGAGACTAGATTATCCAAGCACGCAACAACAAGACGTAGCTGCTAACAGCTACACATGCTAACAGCTACACATGCTAACAGCTACAAGCTACAGATGCAAACAGCTACACATGCTAACAGCTACACATGCTAACAGCTACACATGCTAACAGCTACACATGCTAACAGCTACAGATGTTAACAGCTACAGATGCTAATAGCTACACACAGCTTCACATGCTAACAGCTACACATGCTAACAGATACACATGCTAACAGCTACTGCTGCTTCACAGCTACATATGCTAACAGCTACAGCTGCTAAAGGCTACAGCTGCTAACAGCTACCTATGCTAAAAGCTACAGCTGCTAACAGCTACAAATGCTAACAGCTACAGCTGCTAATAGCTACAAATGCTGCTAACAGCTACAGCTGCTAACAGCTATAGACGCTAACAGCTACAGATGTTAACAGCTATAGATGCTAACAACCATATCTATGCTAACAGCTACAGCTGCTAACAGCTACAGATGCTAACAGTTACAGCTGCTAACAGCTACAGATGCTAACAGCTACACAAGCTAACAGCTACAGACTTTAACATCTGTAGCTGCTAACAGCTACAGATGTTAACAGCTTCACATGCAAACAGCTACAGCTGTCAACAGCTACAGCTGTCAACAGCTACACATGCTAACAGATGCTAACAGAGTGAACTAACTTCCTCTCCACAGACAAGAAGCTGCAGTGTTACAAGCCTCTGGCAGCAGCAGCTTGGAACTAAATCACAGAATAAAGTATTTGACTCACGAGAAGTCTTTGTAATTGAAGACTTCAATTTTTTTTCACGGTTGGGTTTGTTTTTTCACCCTAAAATTGTAATTGTAATTGAAATAAATCACGGAGCTAAATCCAGACGTAGCTTCTCATCAGAAAGAAACTCGGTATCTTGTAGCTTCCTTTGTTTCTCTGCTGTAAACCTTGGAGGGTGTCACGGGCAGAGGTGGAAACTCTGCTTCCATCCCCTCATCAACATCTGGGCTAATATAATCATGCATGCTGGCAGCGGTCGAACTTTTAGATCCAGCTAGCTTGTTGTTAGCTACGCTAGCGGTGGATAGTTTGCTGGACTCGTGTTTTCTTCTTTCTGCACCTTCACATCACTCTACAGTGTCTATACACTTATTATGGTACCTTGTCAGCAGAATGTCTCCTTGTAGCAAACAACTCCCTTTAATATATGAAAATGTGTCGGTTGAATATCAGAGCTCCCAAACTGCGTCCGTTTAGAGCGCCATCTTGATCACGAAGGAAAACAAAGAGGCCGAGCTGGTGACGTCATGTCCACATATTTACCAGCAGCCACCACCAGGGGGCGTCGTCACTACACAAACAAAAGGAACCTGGAGTATCCACAAAGATTAAAAGAAACATTTCTAATAACTACTAGATAAACTTTTCTGAAAAACAAGAAAAATATTATAAATATGGTGCATTTTGATCAAATTCATTAAACAACAACCCTGTTACACAACATTGTTGGATTGCAAACAACAATTTGGTGCATTACCACCACAAACCGGTGAGGAGGTGGACTGAAACAATGTAAACAAACAAATTAATTATTTTATTAATTAATTAATGGATAAATAACCATTCTTTCAAACAAACAATCTGTTTCAGATATTGTATTAAAACCTGAGCACCATTATCTTTTGAATTGTGCAATAATTCAACTGTATCAAATCTTTCTTTGATTTCAGTGAGACTGTTCATCAGTTGACTTCTTTCATGTCTGTATTTCTGTCAGTTCAATAACTCATGTTCTATGGTCTCATCTTCTCCACAGTAGTCACATTTATGATGCTTCCCTGTTATGAATAATGTTCTGTTCAATCCTGTGTGTCCAAATCTGAGACGTGATGTGATGTTTCCTCCTCCTGTTTCTTTCAGATCTCCTCATTTCTCCTGTTTGTTGTTGAATTCTATAAAACCATCGACCTTTTCTTTCTTCTTCCTGTTGTTTTTTCATCTTTCCCTCAGTTTTTCCCTTTTCAATGCTTTTTATTTCTGCTCGACTGAGTTTTATATCTTTTTCACTTAATGAATCCATTGATTAATAAATTTCTATAACTGTATTTGAAATCTTTTCAATTTCCTTTCTTTTGTAATAATTTCAAATCTACTATTGGGTCTGTGAGTATCCATGGTTGTATGACTGGTTCTGGTTCTGTTGGACTCACATTAATATTATTGATGTGAACTTCTGTAGTTTTCTGATTTATGGTCCAACCAAAGCTTTTGAAATGGTTCTTGTCTTTTCCCAGTATGGTTTGAACACTTCTTGTGTTGGATGCTTCTGTTCAGGACCTTTTACATTTGTCCAGTAGTTTAGAGCCAACTGGTCCATTCTGGTGTTCAGTGCTGGTTCTCCCATTTCTACTAATCTTCATCCTGTATGTGTTGTTTAAAGGCACCTGTAATCATTCTTAATGTCTGATTTGAATGATGTTTAATTTTTCTAAAGTTGTATCTGAAGCTGAGTTATAAACAATACTTCTGTAATGTAGTACTGGTTTATTTTGTACTTTATTGGGGGCTGCCATTGCATGTAAATGCATGGAAGCCACCTATTGTTATTGTGCTCGAACGTGTGTCTACATTGTCGTTCACCGTTAATGCGGCCCGAACCACAATGTCTACCCCCACAAAAGTTATATCAAAACGACCGGCTCGGCCCCCTGATGTGTGCTATTACTTTTATTGGCATTTCGAGTTACCATGGCAACGTAATTTGCGAACAAAGACGTAATGAATCTCCAAATCCAGGAACTAGTTGGTTACTGCCCACTTATTATTCTACACCAGAAAAAGTTATCTTTTTCAACTTTAATACGGACCGAACCACAAAGTGAACCCCCACAAAAGTTATATCAAAACGACCGGCCCGACTCAGAGATGTGTGCTATTACTTTTATAAGCAATCGGAGTTACCATGGCGATGTATTTTGCTAACAAAGTTGCCATATTTCCCCATTGAAAATGAATGGGAGAACACTCCTCACACAAACTGCTGCTGTCAAGTCACATGATTTAGAATCTGATGAAAACATACTCACTGTTGGTACTGTTTGAAACTCATAGAAAGTATTTATCAGATGTATCTCTAGAACTGATTAACATTTGGAGCCATTTTGATTCAAGATGTCCGGCAACAGCCTGGCAGCCCCCGTCAAAGTTTCTCCAGGAACTTTCTAGTATTGTGTTTATAATTGTTTCAGGCAACTTCAACGAGTAAAAGAAGAAGGTGAGACTTGTTCGTTTTACAACGTCCCTCTGGGAAAGTCGAGTAGAGCGACTAAAAGAAGGAAGATGAGGAGGAAAACTGTACCACCGCCGGCTTGTACCGGCAGGATTTCCCCCCGGCACGATGCATCAACGTGTGTGCGTTTTTTATCTGGCATGGACATTAATGATCCAAGCTCCGTGGATTACGTTCCTACATTACATCTTGGATATGGGAAACAGACAGGGCGGAGAACGATCTCCCGCAGCTACTGGACAGCTGCTAAGCTAGCAGCAGCTAGCTAGTTCGACGAGACCGTTGTTCTTCGGTCTCCGCTGCGTGTGTTGGGGTTTCGGCCTGTTTTGACCTGCGACATGCAAAGAGATTCTTCCTTCAACCCCACTGAAGAGCAGGTGAGTGGAATGTCAAAACGTTTGATAAGCCAACCGTTAACCGAATTAAGCTACCAGTAAATGCATGATTTTTTGAGCCGGGACTTAGTGGCTCTGCCTGTGTCCTCCTGACCTGGCTTCCTGACTCCTCGTCCTCCTGACTCCTTGTCCTCCTGACTCCTTGTCCTCCTAACTTGTTGTCCTCCTGACTTGTTGTCCTCCTGACTCTTTGTCCTCCTGACTTGTTGTCCTCCTGACTCCTTGTCCTCCTGACCAGTTGGCTTCCTGACTCCTTGTCCTCCTGACTCCTTGTCCTCCTGACTTGTTGTCCTCCTGACTTGTTGTCCTCCTGACTCCTTGTCCTCCTGACTCCTTGTCCTCCTAACTTGTTGTCCTCCAGACTCCTTGTCCTCCTGACTCCTTGTCCTCCTGACTCCTTGTCCTCCTGACTCCTTGTCCTCCTAACTTGTTGTCCTCCTGCCTTGTTGTCCTCCTGACTCCTTGTCCTCCTGACTCCTTGTCCTCCTGACTCCTTGTCCTCCTGACTTGTTGTCCTCCTGACTTGTTGTCCTCCTGACTCCTTGTCCTCCTGACTCCTTGTCCTCCTGACCAGTTGGCTTCCTGACTCCTTGTCCTCCTGACTCCTTGTCCTCCTGACCAGTTGTCTTCCTGACTCCTTGTCCTCCTGACTCCTTGTCCTCCTGACTTGTTGTCCTCCTGCCTTGTTGTCCTCCTGACTCCTTGTCCTCCTGACTCCTTGTCCTCCTGACTCCTTGTCCTCCTGAGTGGTTTTGCCTCCTGACTTGTTGTCCACCTGTCCCGTTGTCCTCCTCATGACTCCTTGTCCTCCTGACTCGTTGTCCCCCTGACATGTTGTCCCCCTGACTTGTTGTCCTCCTGACTTGTTATCCTCCTGACTTGTTATCCTCCTGACTTGTTGTCCTCCTGACTCGTTGTCCCCCTGACTTGTTGTCCCCCTGACTTGTTATCCTCCTGATTTGTTGTCCTCCTGACTCATTGTCCCCCTGACTTGTTGTCCTCCTGACTCGTTGTCCTCCTTACTTGAAGGTTGAAGGCGGTTA
>JBBPBX010054460.1:0-23462 GCA_038048925.1 Garcialebias charrua | reverse complement strand
TGTTCATGCTATGCATATAAAAAGTATAATGAATCTACTTTAAAATTGCGTTGAGGCAAACAAATCTAGGGAAATACATTTGACCATCCGCAGCTTTAAAATCCTACAAACAGTTGGATTAAGTTTTACAAATCACTCCATAAATTTTACCTTTATCCTGTTTATTTGACACAATTTAAAGGAACAGCATAACACATAAAATTGAGAATTCCACCTTTGGTAACTTAAAAAAAAAGCTTTACATTATGGAACTTATCAACTGGTGGCAACACAAAATACACAAACAAATCTATAAAAGTACACAGCTCACTTTAATCTGTACTTCACATAAAAAATTTTTTTAACATGCCTTCATTCTTCGGCCGTACTCAACATAAACAATAATAATTTTTTAACATGCCTTCATTTTTCTTTTTGATATAGCAGGCAGTAACAAGAGAAATAAAAAAGCTGTATAAAATTACAGTCCCCTCACCACAAAAATAATCTGTACAAAGTGTGCTGGTCATAATATTTTAAACAAGTTGATTTATTTCAGGAATTCCATTCAAAAAGTGAAACTTTCATTACACACAGACTGATATATTTCAAATGTTTATTTCTTTTAATGTTGATGATTAAAACTGACAACCAATGACAACCCTAAATTCAGTATCTCAGAAAATTAGTCTATTACTTGAGCTCAATAAAAATAAAGTATTTTCACAAATGTTGGCCAACTGAGATGTATGAACATGAAATGTACAATATGTACATCTTTCAATAGTTGCTACCATGTTAATATTTTTCAGTTGGCCAACATCTAGAAAAATCCTTTTTTAATTTATCTCAAGTAATGTAATTTACTGATAATGAATTTGGAGTTTTCATTAGTTGTCAGTTATAATCATCAGCATTAAGATTATTTTTAAATATATCAGTCTGTGTGAATGAATATAATATAGAAGTTTTACTTTTTGAATGGAATTACTGAAATAGATATTCTAATTTTATGACCAGCACCTATTTGCATCCCCCCCCCAAAAAAAAAATGTGTTCCTCAGTTCTGTGTGAGCCAGTGTCCTCCACTTCTATGTGGTGCATTAAATGTCCAGTGTCCACTTCTTTGTGGTGCATTAAATGTCCAGTGTCCACTTCTTTGTGGTGCATTAAATGTCCAGTGTCCACTTCTTCGTGGTGCATTAAATGTCCAGTGTGAAAGCCCCACCTCCACTTCTTTGTGGCACATTTTTTCATTCAACCTTTATTTATACAGGCTAACCTCGTTGAGCCACAGGGACTCATTTACAAGAGAGACCTGTCTCACTCACACCCAAGGTCATAGAGTCACCATCAGTCTAACATGCATGTTTTTGGACTGTTGGAGGAAACTGGAGCACCCGGAGAAAACCCATGCATGCACGGAGAGAACATGCAAACTTCACCCAGAAAGGCCCCCGGACCGGGATTTGAACCGGGGACCTGCTCGCTGAGAGGCAGCAGCTCTACCAGTTGTGTTAATTGTCCAGTGTGAGCCCATGTCCTCCTTTGCATGTTTTAAATGCTCTGCAGCATGAGTCCTTATAAAATCCTTTGTTGCTGCAGAATCTCCATTCATGATTCCATCTGCATTTGCAAAAAAACAAACAAAAACAAAAAGTAATTAGCAATATGCAAGGGCAACCTGGAAAATGCACAGTGTCTTGCTGGGATCTCCCTGATTAGTAAATAAATAAATAAAAACATCCATCCCAGCAAATGTTGATAGGTGGCTTTGAATTTTTGTTTTTGCCAATCACTTATAACACTAGTTAACACACTAACACACATTATTATTTATTAACCTTTATTTAAGCAGGCAAATCCCATAGAGATCACAGATCTCTTTTTCAAGGGAGGCCTGGACCTGAAGGCCGAACATGCATGTTTTGGATCTGTTGGAGGAAACCGGAGTACTCTGATAAAACCCACGCAAGCACGAGAAGAACATGCAAACTCCACACAGAAACACTCCAGGTCCAACCGGGGATTGAACCCAGGACCTTCTTGATGTGAGACAACAGTGCTAACCACTGAGACATCGTGCTGCCAAATTTGAGCACATCAGTTAAAAAATTGCTGCAAAACGCACTCGAGTTGCCAAACATTTTCATATCTATGGGGTGCCATTAGCAAAGTTACAAAAATCAACAGCAATATTTTAGTTTAGAGAAAACATTTTTTTCCAGTCATATTTTAACCATGTTATTAATACACGTCGTTCTAAATTAAATATTTAATTTGATAGCTAAATATTTAGTTTACAAAACTAAATACTGAACTTGCAAGTAAAATATTTAGTTCAGATGGTTAGTGGGTGGGTGAGCGTGTGTTGATACATACCTATCAAGAAATTTGTAGACAAAGTCCTTGGTGTGCTTCCTCCAATTCTGGAAATCTGCAGAACCTGTTGGAATAAATCCATGATACAGTTCACTGACACTTCAAAGTGTTTGGTTGTACAGTACTGCGTTATGCTCGGCTTTCCTCCAGACTTGTAAAACCTACCAGGGTAGCAAATTTGGAGTCACGAGGTGCTCCTCTCTCACAAAATCCTCCATGGTCTCTATCCTCTTTGGCACAGCTGAAGAGGTGGGATGTAGGCGATCGCCGAGGTCAAAGAAGTTGAATACGCTGAAACACTGGGGGGAAAAATAAAACAAAAACACACATTTCTTGATTACAATGTTATCTCTCCAACAGCAAGGTGGCTGGTTGATCATTTTTTTCCAAGTGTCTCACTGCAATACTTACCATCCTGAGGCAATGGGAATGCCCATCTTCCAATTTCTGATCTGGAAGTGGCATCGGTTTTCCATGAAAAAAAAAATATATATATATTTTGCAAGGCCTGATAAAATAAACAATGGTTTAAAGTGTAATGTATACCGGTACTCACTGGGCATTGACAGGTCCTTGGGTTGAGGCGCTGCACTTGCTGAGGACAAAAACAAAAGATTATTCAGCGATGCAAAATAATTAAGATGAAGCAAAAAGGTGCATTAGCTGTGACATGTCCTCTAGGACCAAAAGTAGGCCACACAAAAGTCTCTGCTCCGAGGCTTGCATGCACGCGCACAGACTGGGGAGATTTTTTTTTTTTATTCGTCCATTCAGTAACTGATTACATGTATTGATGAAAAACATTTCCTTTTCACCTTCCAGCCTTGTTGATGATCATTTCAGTTCCCACATGGTCGAATTTGCCCCAGAGGTCCTTGTCATGCAGGACAACTTTGATGTCCTCCACCCCCTGTACAACAAACCGTTTGTGATTTGATTCACAGTCTTTACTTTACATTCTGAAGGGGAAGTTGGATGTGGTGAAAAGTCAAATAAATGATTATTTACACACTTGAGCTGCTACCTGCTGGCTGGACGCCTTCAGAGGACTGTCCTTGGTGGACTCTTTTGGGGGGTCCGCGCACTCCGAGTCCGAGCGCTCTGCAAGGTTGAACTGGTCCCCTCCGTTTGCCATGTCCTAAAAGACACGCACACAGGTTCCACACATGTTTGGAGTTTAACTGGTGCAATATAATTAGTGGGTTTCATCACAATGAGACATTTTGACACCAAACATTAAAGATTTGGGACAGTGGTCGTTTGTCCTCATCAAACTAACTCATAAACATGATTCATTTTGATAAGACCGCGCGCGCCACGTTCGGTTCACATAACCTGATCAAGCTTAATCTGAAATGAGATTACACGAGATTATAAATAAACTAACTTCAGAAGAAGAGTGCTGATGATCCATTCTCCTGAAAGTCCAGATCGAGTCAGATCCTCATGTTTTCATCATGAGGATCCTGAACAGATCCTCATGTTTTCATCATGAGGATCCTGAACAGATCCTCATGTTTTCATCATGAGGATCCTGAACAGATCCTCATGTTTTCATCATGAGGATCCTGAACAGATCCTCATGTTTTCATCATGAGGATCCTGAACAGATCCTCATGTTTTCATCATGAGGATCCTGAACAGATCCTCATGTTTTCATCATGAGGATCCTGAACAGATCCTCATGTTTTCATCATGAGGATCCTGAACAGTTGACAACAATGATGTGTTTGTCATGTGAATGCTCCATCAGGGATCGTGTCTTGAAAGTGCACGCTTTGTTTCTCGGGGGAGGATGGGGTCACAAAACATACCTAGGACACCAAATTCCAAGTCCAGATTAACACCACACACCTGACAGAAAGAAAAAAAACACAGTTGTTTATAAACACAACTGGAGCGACATGTTCACAGAGATATTAGTCAGAATGTAGTTTAGACTTATCTCATTTTGCCTAGTCAAAGTAAAATTAGAGATAGGAGACATTTTAAAGCTTTTTTATTTCACATTTACTCATTCATTTGCAACTGAAAAGCTTTGGTCTGAATTCAGGTCATCTGGACAGTTTTTTTCTATTTTTTAATGCTGAAACGTTTCACCTTCCAGCCGGCTAATTCATCAAACAAGCAGGTTGAATGAATGAATAATGGGGACGCATGCAGGCCTCGCAAGGCTGCAGTATAGTCTCAAAGTAAAACAAAGAAACAAAAACAACAACAACAAAAAAACTCGTAGCATACGGCTTACTTGGATAGAATAACTTATTTTCTAAACTGTACTGTTCGATTTTCCTTTACATCGTCTCATCTGCCGCAGACGTAGACACAAGTTAGCTTACGTTAGCTCGTTAGCTACATCGTACACATGTACGTGAAACCACAGAATTCAAGAGAACAAAGCTACGAAACAGAACCAATTACCTTCAACTTCTGAATGGATTGCAGCAAGTTTAGGGCAGGAGTTCCGTGACAAATGAACTGAACACAGTTGAGCTCGATAGAAATGACCGCAGCACAGACAGAAAATAAACAACAACGGTTGAGATTCAAGCAAGCGCGGTTCAACAAGAGAGGCGTTGACTGGTTGGAACAGATCACGTGCTACCTCCGCCAATCCAATCATAACGCTCGAGTTCCGAAGTTCTTCTTCTTGTTTTATAATGGAAGAAAGCAAAAAACACAAGTACTGCCACCTACTGAAATGAATGTGTGACCTCGACGTCGTGGAATAAATGAGGTTTCTTGTAAATGAGTCGATCGTCCTGCCTAAATAAAGGTTGAATGAATGAACAACAACAACAACAACAATAATTATATTGTTTATGTTTATATAATAATAATTATATAATATATATAATGTATAATAATATAATAATATATTATATTATAATAATATATAATATTATATAATATAATATATAATTATATAATATATAATTATATTCTTCAAATAAATAATATACAGTATATATAATTTGTAAAAAAGAAAAAAAGAATTGAGGAAATGCATTAAAATGTTATTAAACAACATTCTTAATAAATCAATTGTCTAACTGCAAATTTATAGTCCTAAAAGTTTAACTCTGTGAACCAGGTCCAGATAACGTCCAAAACTGACGTTCATACGACATACAAATTCGGTCATGGTTAGACGTCCTAATTAGACCTTGTTTGCACGTCGGGGCGACGTCTAGAATTGGACTCTCAAATGACGGACAAGTCTAATTTGTAAAAAAATAAAAAAGAATTGAGGAAATGCATTAAAATGTTATTAAAAAACAACATTCTTAATAAATCAATTGTCTAACTGCACTTTTATAGTCCTAAAAGTTTAACTCTGTGAACCAGGTCCAGATAACGTCCAAAACTGACGTTCATACGACGTACAAATGCTGTCATGGTTAAACGTCAAAAATAGACCTTGTTTGCACGTCGGGGCGACGTCTAGAATTGGTCTTCGACCAATGGGCTCGATATAGACGTCAGCTCGACGTCCCCTGGACGTCTACTGTTTAGTGGGTTATGTCAGATTATAATAAATTCAGGGTCTTTATTTCAGATTATAATAAATTCAGGGTCTTTATTTCAGATTATAATAAATTCAACGTCTTTATGTCAGATTATAATAAATTCAGGGTCTTTATTTCAGATTATAATAAATTCAGGGTCTTTATGTCAGATTATAATAAATTCAGGGTCTTTATTTCAGATTATAATAAATTCAGGGTCTTTATGTCAGATTATAATAAATTCAGGGTCTTTATGTCAGATTATAATAAATTCAGGGTCTTTATGTCAGATTATAATAAATTCAGGGTCTTTATTTCAGATTATAATAAATTCAGGGTCTTTATTTCAGATTATAATAAATTCAGGGTCTTTATTTCAGATTATAATAAATTCAGGGTCTTTATGTCAGATTATAATAAATTCAGGGTCTTTATTTCAGATTATAATAAATTCAGGGTCTTTATGTCAGATTATAATAAATTCAGGGTCTTTATGTCAGATTATAATAAATTCAGGGTCTTTATGTCAGATTATAATAAATTCAGGGTCTTTATGTCAGATTATAATAAATTCAGGGTCTTTATGTCAGATTATAATAAATTCAGGGTCTTTATTTCAGATTATAATAAATTCAGGGTCTTTATTTCAGATTATAATAAATTCAGGGTCTTTATGTCAGATTATAATAAATTCAGGGTCTTTATGTCAGATTATAATAAATTCAGGGTCTTTATTTCAGATTATAATAAATTCAGGGTCTTTATTTCAGATTATAATAAATTCAGGGTCTTTATGTCAGATTATAATAAATTCAGGGTCTTTATTTCAGATTATAATAAATTCAGGGTCTTTATGTCAGATTATAATAAATTCAGGGTCTTTATTTCAGATTATAATAAATTCAGGGTCTTTATTTCAGATTATAATAAATTCAGGGTCTCTATTTCAGATTATAATAAATTCAGGGTCTCTATTTCAGATTATAATAAATTCAGGGTCTCTATTTCAGATTAAAACTGAAAGTTCAGAATAAAATCTATGTTAAATGTGCAAACCGAGCCTAATGAGCCTTTTTTTCTTAAACTGAAGACGTTCAAGAACTGAAGGTTACACTTGAAGTCAAAAAGTGAACATCTTTAGAAAAACAGAAAACAATTTTTAAAAAGTGTCTGTTTTAGTATAAAAACAGAAAATGGATGGTGAATTACTGAACAGGAACTTTGGTGTTCTGAGACACTTTGGCATGACCGTCATGCCATGCGTGAGTTGACAGGGGAGAGGGCGGGCCCCAGAGACCATCTTAGCACCAGCAAACTGTTTTTATTTCCCACTATGGAGTGAGCTGTTGGTGGGAATCAGTTTGTTTTAGTGGCTCCTCAGACTGAAGAAGTCCTTTGGATGAAGGACAAAACGTCTCAGCAAAAGAAGAAATTGTCCAGATGACCTGACTGAACATTGTTGGATTTTTACCTGGATTACTGAACATGGACTTTGGTGAAAACAGAGCTTTTAGCACCTTTTCTCTTTTAAATATTCTTTATTTGACTTTTCTTAATGGGAGAGATGGTCATGGGACTGTCCTGCCAGTAAATTAAATCTTGGTTGGCGTCTGAGTCGTTCTCATGTAGGAAGCTGAGCATCATCAGTAACATCTGTAGACTCATCGATGACTCTGAACAGCTGCATCCAGCTGTGTCAGCACATCATCTGTTAATATTTCTGATCTTCTGCTTGATGTTGAAGCTGACATCAGGATTTGTTTGGTTTCTCGTCTTTTTGTTTTCCATCAAAGTGTCAGCAGCAGCATTTCATCACTGCTTCATGACTGACTTGTCTCTAAATGTGTTTTATGCTGCTCCAACATCCACGACACCTGGAGAGAACATTCAGCAGCTGCTGGCTATAAAACTATTTTTTTGTATAAAATTTATTCATTTTAAAATACAATACAAAACAATCCCATAAATGATACCTACAAAATATAAAAAATGAAAAGTAGCAGAAAGAAGAAAAAAAATCTTATTATATCTGCCCCTTTTTTCAAACAATCAGTTCAAACAATAATAGTCTTCCAGTAACAGAACAAAATGACTAACTCTTTCTAATTTTTCTAACTAATACAATACACATTACGCTACTTCATATATTTTTTTAACACATTCGTTTTGATCATTTTCTTAAATGTAAACATTGACTTGGCATTTTTAACTACATTCTCCAAGCCATTCCATAATCTAATTCCCTGGATTGAGGTAGAACGTCCCTTCAAACTAGTTCTGAATTGTGGTTTTACAAACATCTCTGTCCCCTTAAGATTATAACAACTTTGTCTTTTAACAAAATGCATTTGGATATTTAAAGGTAATGCATTATTTTGAGCCCTATACATAACTGATAAAATATTATAGTCTACCAAATCATGGAACTTCAATAACTTCAGTTGATAAAATAATGTACTTGATGGATGACAGTAATGTTTTCTAGTGATAATTCTTACAGCTCTTTTCTGTAATACAAAAATAGGCTTTGTGATTGTTTTACACGCTTTCCCCCAAACATCAATACAATAGATTAAGTGTGGAACAATGATTGTGTTATACAACAAATACAGAGCTTTATCATTTAATAGGTCTCTGACTTTGTACAGTACTGCAATCGATTTAGCTATTTTTATTCTTACAGAATTTATGTATTGTTTCCATGTCAGTTTGTCATCAATGACAACACCCAAAAACTTCACCTCATTCACTCTACAAATCTCAACACCCTCAATTTTGAGTGGAACATAAACAGTTTTCTTTTTATTACAGAATATCATGTAATTAGTTTTTTCTATTTAATGATAATTTATTAAGTTTAAACCAAGTTTGTATTTTAACAAATTCTGTCTTCATCAATTAATAATAATAATAATAATGAATTCAATTTATACACACTTTTCATTAATGAAAATCTCAAAGTGCTACAAGGTGCAACAGAATTAAATGTCAATAAAACAAATAATAAAACAATTAAAATCAATAACAGTATCAGCTAAGATCAAAAGTAGAATCATGAGGAGGTAGAGTATGCTCGGTTGAAAAGAAAGGTCTTCAAGCCGCTCTTAAAGTCAACCACAGACTGTGGGGCTCTCAGACAGTCAGGAAGAGAGTTCCACAGGCGGGGGGCAGCCACACTGAAAGCCCGGTCTCCCATGGTCCTTAATTTGGTTCTCGGAATGTGAAGGAGATTACTGTTCTGTGACCGCAGCGAACGGGTGGATGAGTATGGAATAAGAATATCCTTCAGATAATCCGGTGAAGTTCCGTGTAAGCACTGATGTGTAATGAGAGCAGTTTTGTACTGAATTCTGTAGGCGACAGGAAGCCAATGAAGGTTATGGAGAATGGGCGTAATATGTTCAAATTTACGAACTCTCAACAAGATCCTTGCTGCACTGTTTTGAATATATTGAAGTTTCTGAAGGTTTTTGCCAGGGATTCCAATAAACAGGGAGTTGCAGTAGTCGAGCCTGGAGGAGACAAAAGCATGGACGAGCTTCTCAGCATCGGAAAAAGTTAGGGATGGGCGAAGTCTGGAGATGTTTCGAAGATGGAAGAAGCAAGTTTTAAACAGATGCTTAATGTGATTTTCAAATGTAAGATTGGAGTCCATTTTTATTCCAAGATTAGTAACAGAGGTGGAGAGGGTGATGTCTTGTCCAGAAAAGGAAAGTCAATTCCAACATCTGTTCTATATCTTCACCTAAACAGAAAAATGTGGTATCATAATAATAATAATAATAATAATAATAATAATAATGAATTCAATTTATAACGCACTTTTCATTAATGAAAATCTCAAAGTGCATCATCAGCAAAAAGTACACATTTAAGGAGTCCTGACACATTTACCAAGTCATTCACATATAAAATAAATTACTTTGGTCCGAGTACAGAGCCTTGAGGAACTCCACATGTGATATTGCAGAGGTCAGATTTTACACCATTTATTTGTACAAACTGTTTCCTATCTTTCAAATAGATAGATACCCACTGCAGTGCTGGTCCTCTAATACCATATTTGTTCAGTTTTTCAAGGAAAATAGTTTGGTATATATAATATTAATATTTGTGATGAGGACGGTGGATCTGTCGTATGGGGCTTGCAGTTCGGTTAATTTACTGCTCTCTGCTCGACTTCAGCAGATCACGTTGCTCAAAAGAGATGAAGAGCGTTTCACGTTGCCACTTTTAATTAACGCAACTGTTTCGGAGCATTTGAGGCAAACAGGTTTTGAACTTCCTGCTGGAAGAATGAACATTAATTTATCTGTCCATTCCTCTTTAAAACAGTTTTCAACATCAACTTTTCTTAATTTGAAGCACGACATGCTGTTGCGTCCTCTCTTCTCGTCTCCGGTGAGAGCTCGCTGCATTGTGCAGGGAAAACTAAAGCTCTGATTGGCTCATTAACTGAATGATGCTGTAACACCTGAAGTAGAGTGAACCTCCAGAACACACCTCCTGCAGCTCTGCACCCAAGCTGTCTTGTCTCTGAATCAATGCTCTATGCAAATGAGCTATTTTCCTGATTGGGCACGAGTCCGTACAGAACCATGACTCGGTCCGGATCCAGACCCAGGTCTGCCATTTGGGGATGCCTGCTCTAAACAAATGTTAATGCAGTGATAAAAGATGTGTTCTGATGTCTTCAGGTTCCCAGTGGTGAACACAAGAGGACAACGCTGCGTCTGTCTCAGGATATCAAAGGAAACTCCTTCATCAAAGGTAAGGACTGACCTTTGACCCTGCATCCTGAAGAGAGGAGCAGAGTGTCTGCTTCTGGCTGCTGCTGGTTCTGGTCCATGTTCACAGGCTTGAAAAGAGCCAACTGGAGACGGGACTCACTGACGCCTGACATCCGACAGGCCTGACGTCTGCTTTTCTGTCTGTCACTGTAAATCAGGGTTTTCAGTTATAATTTAAAGAGGTCCAGTCAGACAAAACTTCATGAGGCCAAGGACCGGAAGTCCAACAATTTATACTTTTGTTGGATGTATCTGGGACCCTGTGCACTGTTCCATCACATGTACCCATCACAAGTACCACATGTGATGAGAATGACTATAAAGAACCTTGACTTGATATTTGTAGTAGCTATGGTTGTATCAACATCAGTATCAGTGATTTGCCTATCAAATGAAATGAAATTAGCCTTATTCAAATACTTTTTGACGATATTTATTGTCATGAAGCAAAGAACCGAACAAGTCTGTCTAATTTCTGATGTCTAATGTTCTCTCATTTACTGAGTAATGGCAAAACATGTCAAAATAAGAACTTCAGTAAAACAGGACAACTGTTTATGTTAACAAATGACTAACTTCAGAAGAAAAAAGTTTAACTTACATTTTTATGTTTTACATCTGGACTCAACCGTCACAAAATATTTACTGAACTGAAATCTGAACACACTTGAAAACTGAATATTTTATGCACTTTTATTTCTTCTGAGCTCAGTGAGCACTTTGAATCCCCCCAATCCGTTGTAGTTGCCATGCCGGGCCATTAGTTGGCACTGTGAATTTTGTACGTTCACGTTCATGCGTGCTGCCTGTGTTGTTCCATACCAGGATTTCTGGTCCGATACGTTACTGGTTCAAATTAAGGCTAGTATCGGCAATGTCGATACTATTACTTTGTGCAAATCTGGTTCACTTTATTTATACAGCACCAGTTCACAACAAAGTTGTCTCAGGACACTACAGGAACATTCACATAGAAAATCCAATTAGTAAAGTTCTCTATGTAAGGAAGCAGCAGACAAGTTGAATCTTGGCTTCGTCACAGTCTCCCATCCTGAGCAAGTACAAAGGAGACAGTGGAAAGGAAAAACTCCCTTTAACAGGAAGAAACCTCCATCAGAACCAGGCTCAGGACAAGTGGCCATCTGCTTTGACCGGCTGGTTGAGAGGACAGGAAGGAGAGACAAACACAGAATGGTCGGTCCATATGTACAAACCGGATTCAAAAAAAGTTGGGACACTAAACAAATTGTGAATAAAAACTGAATGCAATGATGTGGAGATGGCAAATGTCAATATTTTATTCGTAATAGAACATAGATGACAGATCAAAAGTTTAATCTGAGTAAATGTAACATTTTAAAGGAAAAATATGTTGATTCAAAATTTCACAGTGTCAACAAATCCCCAAAAAGTTGGGACAAGTAGCAATAAGTGGCTGGAAAAAGGAAATTGAGCATATAACGAACAGCTGGAAGACCAATTAACACTAATTAGGTCAATTGACAACATGATTGGGTATAAAAAGAGCTTCTCAGAGTGTCAGTGTCTCTCAGAAGCCAAGATGGTAAGAGGATCACCAATTCCACCATTGTTGCACAGAAAGATAGTGCAGCAATACCAGAATGGTGTTACCCAGCGTAAAATAGCAAAGACTTTTAAGTTATCATCATCAACTGTGCATAACATCATCAAAAGATTCAGAGAATCTGGAACAATCGCTGTGCGTAAGGGTCAAGGCCGTAAAACTCTACTGGATGCTCGTGATCTCCGGGCCCTTAAACGTCACTGCACCTCAAACAGGAATGCCACTGTCAAGGAAATAACAGAATGGGCTCAGGAATACTTCCAGAAAGCATTGTCAGTGAACTAGGGCTGCAACTAACGATTATTTCAATAATTGATTAAGCGGCCGATTATTTTTTCGATTCATCGATTAATCGGCAAAAAAAGTTTTAATTATCACCTCTTTATTCCAAAATTTGACTGACATATCAAATCGCGCAAACAACAAGTTGCTACTTGACTTTTCTGTTAGTAAAATATTGAATAGTTAAAAACTAAAAAGTTAGTCAAATAGCTTCAATAAAAAAATTAATGTACACAAACATATATACAAATGTATGATTTATACCTGCACAATATGTACAGTAGCTACTTTGTAAAATGTGTCCTTGAGGGAAGAGTGTAACCTGGTGACATGTCCGTTGCTCAGCTTCATTCTAACTCCGGCAGAAGTGGTGGAGATGACATGTCTGCTGCTCAGCTTCATTCTAACTCCGGCAGAAGTGGTGGAGGTGACATGTCCGCTGCTAAGCTTCATTCTAACTCCGGCAGAAGTGGTGGAGGTGGGGGGTGGGAAGAGTGACGATATTCCAATGCGCAGCAACGCTGTCCTCAGCCCTCCCCATCTTGTATTCTTACAGACATAGTCTCGCGAGTTTTGGGTGCGGTGACTCATGAGACTTTAAGACAGCAGTGGAGGGGTGGGCGTCCCCGGTGCCCGGGCCTCAGTGACCGGCCCTGGGGCTACGTCGGTGCAGCGGGCTCCGGCGGGGGCCTGTGAATTTGTCGCGGGCGACACCGGGGGGTCATTGTATGTGGTCGCTGGTAGGGGTTCGTCCGGTTCTTCCCCTTGGTAGGATCTGGGGAGTGGGCTAGTGGCTCTTCCTGTTCGGGCGGTCCTGGGGACTCTGGGCTCGGGGTCCTTCCTGGGGTCTTGGGCTTTGATCGCTCCTTCGTCTGCCTCGGGCTTTGGGGGGACGGATCTCTGATGCTTCACAGTCGCTACTAAATGTTCTATTGGAGGAACCTTATACACTTATGCATGCTCACAACCACACACAAATGGATGCAGGGATGTATATATAGATATATGCAGATACGTAGATGGGTATATAAATGAATATAAAAGTATATGTATGTATACTACTGTATATATATATTTGTAGATATGTAGACGGGTATATAAATGAATATAAAAGTATATGTATGTATACTACTGTATATATATATTTGTAGATATGGGTATGTGTATTTATAGAATTCTACTGCAAGCTCATGAATATTATTAGTCTTTATGCATGTAGGTTCCATTGTTGTGTTCTGTCATGTGCTTTGCAGGATTGTGGACGGAGGTTGGGTGTGTTTGCCTTGTGCTTTTTTGGTTGATAATTGTTGATTTGTTTTACTTTCTCTTTTCTTTCTTTCTCTCTTTAAAAAAAATAAAAATATTGGAGTGAGAGGATGGCTAAAAGGTGTAAAGGGATGCCATCTATAAATGGGGAGAAAAAAAAGACAGCAGTGGAGGTATCGGTGCGTGAGAGCGCTGTGGAGTGAATGTCAGTACACAGTAAACATGGAAGCAAAACTAGCGAACAAGCAAACGAAAACTTATTTTCACACAGAATGGGAGGATTATTTTTTTGTTTATTCTAATTCAAAGTCTATTTGCCTCATCTGTAATTCAATAAATAAAAACAAGATCGCAGCCCAGCAATCGGTCTTCACTCGGCCCAGCACAAAAGGTAAAGATAGCTTCCTACCGTGTTGGCTGCATCCTGGCTCAACATAAGAAGTCTTTCAGCGATGGAGAAGTTATGAAAGAAGCGTTTATTGAGGTTGCAGATGCGCTTTTTCACGATTTTAAAAATAAAAGTGAGATCGTAGCTGCTATTAAAGACGTGCAGTTGTCCAGACAAACCGTGACACGACGATGTGAGGGAATGGCTGTTGATGTGGAGGAGCAGCTAAAAAAGGAAGTGGAACAACGTGAGTGTTTCTCTCCAGTTTGATGAGTAGCCTGTTACCAGCTACATGTGTTATCCTTTTGGAAATGTTGATGTGGATGACATTGTGTCCAAATTGGTGTCTGTTTCAGCTGGACATCTCTGGTCTGCTGTTAGAAGAAAAGTATCCTGGCGGTACGTCCACACCGAACGGCTTTTCAACGGCAAAAAAGCTCGTCACGGACGCAAGTGGACGCACTGGACCCAGTGGTGTCCAGAACGAGAAGCTGTGGCGACGGGGGGGAGCTAGCAAAGCTTAACTTGCTAAACGTGAAAAGTTCACAATTCAAAAAAAAATATGGTGTGCTTTTCAAATATTGTGTTCTTTTACTTTGATAAAATACTTTAATTAAATAAAACTAGCAACACATTACGTTCTGTTTTATTTACTTTAAAGAAGTGAGGAGTAGAGAGGTGAAAAATTGTTTTTTGATACTGAGACTGGACGAGTAGCTCTCAGCAAACCGCCGACTTTAAAAGTAGCCCTTAGTTCAAAAAAGGTTGGGCACCCCTGATCTAGCGGGTTATCAATTCCAGAATGCTCATGCATGGTTTTGCTTAATGCCTTCAATCCTTCCAATGCTCTGGTCACAGATCCATCCGGCGCAGTGTTGTCAGGAATGAAGGTGCAGCACTTGTCCCCAAACATAGCACACACGCTCTTTTTTCAGCTAATAACATGTCTAGGGCCATGCGATTTTGTATGGCCATCAGGGAGGTAGGCCCCAGCTGGTCCGCCAGACCCTCTACCGCGTCTCGAATCAAGTTGGCATGTATGTAATTGATCCTATCTGCGTTTTTATTGGGTGTTACTGGAAATAGGGTGGATATAATGGGCATATTCTCAAACCCTGCAGCGATTTGGTCAACTAATTTAAATTCATCTGGGATACCCCTGGGGATTCCTATGGCATCTATATAAGTTGGTGAATTGAATGAAAGGTCGAGGGTAACATACTTTTTCTGTCTAAAACATGATGTCTACGACGTCTAGTTAATGTGGTTGAAAGATGTGGTTCTAATGGCACGCACTTCACAACATTTCCCACCAACACAAGTGGTGCCTGTAACCTAACCATGGCACATAGCCCTTTGGCCTTGTGTGGAGCTTTGCCCCATACTTGTCTTCCTGTGGTACACTGACTGCTGCAGCCCCCTTTTCACCACTTACCACTGAGAGGAACAGGCCTGTGACCAGAGCACTGAACACCCACCTGATCCCTTGAAAAAAGGAAAGAAAGAGAAAAAAAATAGATTATTTGTCACAATCAATATCTTTACACCAATTGTACGTGTTGTTAGATATATATATATATATATATATTATAATATAGCAAGATTGAGTGTCCCTTCTGGTTTTGTGAGAACCAATCTTCTTCAACAAATCAGGGTAGACTGCCTGTTTTGTCAGTGTTTGTCGCAGGGGATTATTCTGCCCCTTCACTTCTCCACATGTGTTATGGGTGTTCGGCTCCTTCCCGGCTCCTCAGCAGGTGCACATTGCAACCAGTAATACCATGCTTCACCTTTTCCTTTCAAGCGGACTGCATGTGATGCCCTTTCCACGACCTGGTGGGGGTCTGTGAACCTGGACTCCAGCCACTTCCTCTTTATCACCTTTAGCCACACCCACGTTGCTTTTGGAGCAGTTAAGGAGAAGCTCTCCCCTTGCTCTCCACCTTGGATCCTGGTGAGCTCCTTTCGGTTAGTCTGCAACTGACAAAAATAGTGTTTGTGTGTAAGGTGTTGCAAATCACCTGTGAGGTCCGTAGACCGACAGTGGGGCCCTGGGAAACACTGTCGGGTGGTCAGCTCAAACGGTGTGTATCCTGTAGAGGAGTTTACGGAGCACCTGTGTTTGAGGCATAAACTGGCCTCCACTCTCTGTAGATCCTGATTCTTGAAGTGGCTCCCATTATCTGTTTTTTTTTTTCTTTTCTTTTTTTTTCCAGGAAACCTGTACCTGGGGATGTACAAAGTAATGGTTAATCCAACATTTCACCACTGTTTTACTATCTTCCTTAGCTGCTGGCCAGGCTTCTGGCCAGCTTGTAAAGGCATCCACACACTAGTAAATACATTTTCCCTTTCACTGAGGTTACCCGGTCTGTGTAGTCCAGTATGATTTCTTTCCCTGTACATGTAACTAGAGGAAATTTGCCCTGAGTCTCCACATGTTCTTTACCTCGGGTGCTACCCCCTTTTGAAGTACATCTTCAGATCTTCCCAGAGTTTCTGGGAACTTCAAAGAGATGTGAACCTTTCCCAAAGAGCTGAATGAATGCCTGTCACCCGCCAAGGACAGTCATTCGGCTAAGGACTAAATAACAGGCTGTTATGAGTCCACTTCGAACGAGCGCAAGCTCAAAACTTTGTTTATTCCTTCCTGGAATAAGTTTATCTTGAAACAAAACCAGCTTATCTTGAAGTCAGAGGCCAGGAGCTGACATATTTTCTGATGACCAAGCGGAAACCAGGAGACGTTGAAACGTAAACTAGAACCAGTTTTGGACGTGCTGGGACTAAAGGACTCTGCACATCTGAAGGCTGGTGTCATTTCTTTATCAGACTCGTCGTCGAAAGGTAAAGAGCTGTTTACAAACGTACCTGGATTTTAGCAGAAGTCGGATGGAAGTGTCACTTTTGGTATCATGCTCAAGATAATTTCCTTTAAACCATCTCCCATCTTCCTCCTATCTTTTTCCCTCAATTCTAAGCTGGAAACTATTTTAAGCTAAAGAGCCCACAGACTAAATATGTTTAACATCCAGTATTGAAGTCTGTTGTGTTGAATTTAAGTGTGCTGACGTATTAAATTGAAAGAAAGTGAAATCATGTCAATCAAGTGTAATGGTGTTAATTTAGTGATTTATCTTAAATAAATGGTAGTGTCTTTGGCATACCAACTAAGTTAACGTCTCTGTCACTTAATGGCTTTGTTTATTTATCCATCATAAAGATCACAGAAATATTGGGTAAACTGAAAAAGAAAAGAATCCGTGAAATTACTATTCAATCTGAATAAGTAGATTAATTAAGGATAAAGAGGTCAGCTTAATACTGACCCCTGTTAAAATCCTTTAGTTACATCTGGGTGGCACTATATGTGTTTAGACACAATATATGGTCTCCCTCATGTTCCCTTCATCTGGTGGCCCGTACGAGGATCGAACCCGCGACCTTGGCGTTATCAGCACCTTCATCTGGAGGGAAAACTGTACTTTTGTTTATTTTAAATTCTTTTGTATTTAAAATAAGCAAAAATGTTAGTCTGTACCTCTGTTATTCCAATTTTTTTAATTTAAAATAAACAGGAGTTATTGTTTGTGTACAGACAAATTTAGAGCTGGTAATTCACCATAAAAATGCTGACTTTTTTATGATGTTTTTGAGAAAACTCATCTGTCAACGTCTTTTAACCAACAGGGGGCAGCTTCGAGTCTTAATGTTATCACGAGGAGACTGATTTTTTTTATTCACTATTTAAACTAAAAACAACCTTCTATAGTTAGTTTCTAGTGTGTCCGTGATAAACGCTCGAACCACGTTCTTGTCAGAGACAAATCTATGTTGTTAGACAGTTTAGATGGCTTCAAATGAGTTTCTAAACTTTAAATGAAATCCCCGTTTGTCCTGTGAGTGTGTGAACTGCTTGTCGCCCGAAGTGCACCTGGAAATGACGACACAAATAGGCGGGACGACGCAGCGCGTCACCAGCTTCCGTTGAGCGAGGCGGAGCTCGCTAAACAGATACGTGACGTCAACCAATCAATCACAGCGTTTGTAGTTCATACCAAGCATTCATGGTGAATGTAGTTTCTTACCTTCGACCAATGCAGTACCGGAAATGACGACAAAGTGGGTTGGTCGCAACGGCGTGCGTTCCCACTACAGCGAATCAGCGCTCGCTACGAGTGATTGACAGCTCACAGCTCTCGTTTTATCCAATCACAGCTCATAAACAAACGTGTACACGTAGCCTTTAACGCTACCTATTAGCACAATAGAACGCAACTTTACAGACCCTTAAAACAACTCAAACGCTTCAAATTAACTTCCCAAAATTCTGAAACGTGGCAATCACAATTAAAACAGGCACGACTTAGCTACGCTCAGTAACCCAGCACTGCAGCTGCAGAACAAACACGGACTCGCTCGGAGCCACTTAAAGGTCGGTTCCGGTCCACTTTTTAATGGAGCAGGAAACGGGTCTGACAGAACCCAGCCGACAACGTTCTAACAGTAATATGCTTTTTCGACCTGCTCTAACATGCAAAAATACCACACACAGCAATCTTGTAGATGTTAACAGCTTTTCAGGCAGTTTGACTCGGCGGTCAACAAAGCTTTGTACCGGAGTCTGTGCGTGAACTGGGCCGAACGGAACCAGATCCCCCCCACAGACCACGGGCTGACAAGGCTTCACCTAAAGCTTCCCACAGCGTGTTAAGGAGTTGAACAATAACAATCTCTCAGCTTCAAATGATAAAAACATGCAGAATCTGCCTGTCTTGAACACCTCAGCCAAAAATTATCACCTTCAGAGTCCAAAAATTGGAACAATCATGCCAACATAACGTTTCAAGTTCATGAGAGATCACAGATTTATCAATAAACTTTCAGAAAAACTCGTACGGCCACCAGATGAAGGAAACATGAGGGAGACCATATATTGTGTCTTTAAACACATATAGTGTCACCCAGATGTAACTAAAGGATTTTAACAGGGGTCAGTATTAAGCTGACCTCTTTATCCTTAATTAATCTACTTATTCAGATTGAATAGTAATTTCACGGATTCTTTTCTTTTTCAGTTTACCCAATATTTCTGTGATCTTTATGATGGATAAATAAACAAAGCCATTAAGTGACAGAGACGTTAACTTAGTTTGATATGTCAAAGAGCACTATCATTTATTTAAAATGAATCAACTAAATTAACACCATTACACTTGATTGACATGATTTCACTTTCTTTCAATTTAATACGTCAGCACACTTAAATTTAACACAACAGACTTCAATACTGGATGTTAAACATATTTAGTCTGTGGGCTCTTTAGCTTAAAATAGTTTCCAGCTTAGAATTGAGGGAAAAAGATAGGAGGAAGATGGGAGATGGTTTAAAGGAAATTATCTTGAGCATGATACCAAAAGTGACACTTCCATCCGACTTCTGCTAAAATCCAGGTACGTTTGTAAACAGCTCTTTACCTTTCGACGAGTCTGATAAAGAAATGACACCAGCCTTCAGATGCGCAGAGTCCTTTAGTCCCAGCACGTCCAAAACTGGTTCTAGTTTACGTTTCAACGTCTCCTGGTTTCCGCTTGGTCATCAGAAAATATGTCAGCTCCTGGCCTCTGACTTCAAGATAAGCTTATTCCAGGAAGGAATAAACAAAGTTTGGAGCTTACACTCGTTCTCAGTGGACTCATAACAGCCTGTTATCAGTCCTTAGCTGGACGACATGCCCTTAGCGTGTGGCTAAACGTCCATCCAGCTCTTTGGGAAAGTTCACATCTCTTTTGAAGTTCCCAGCAAACTCTCTCGTTCCAGCAACAGCTTAGAACTTAAAGAAGGATCAGAGAGGAGAGAAACTTGTCTCTTTTTCATTGGTCCACTTGTTATCACTATTCAAGGTGAAATTCAGCGCAGAGAAGGAAATTGTTTAGGAAAAGTATCTGAGTGAGAGACTTTCAGACGCTAGATGAGAGTTTTAGCTTAAACTCGACAAAAACAATTTCAGTGTAAGTCAGTTTGACATTTTAGCTGAACTTTGACACCTTTTCACTTGCAGAAATGACACATTGATGTTTCACATTTAAAGAATAACAGCATATAACATATATCATGAAAATGGCAAAAGTTATTCTTTTGATCACATCAGCCTAAAATCAAAGATAGAAATAGTCTCTTTTGGTGACTATATTCTCAGATTACAACTAATGGAATGATTTTGTGGTAAATGTCTTGCTTTACTGAGAGGTCAGTAAAGGTCATCTCTGGGGGTCAGACCCAGGGGCGCAACTACATATTTTTGAGGTGGATGCGAAAACATCAACGGCGCCCCCCCCCCCACCACCACGCCCCGCGCGTGCCTTTTACCTGCCGCCTCATGCAGCTTTCCTCCCTTAGTCATGCACTTAGAAAATACAGTAGCAATATTACAGATTTTTTTACGTTACATATTATATCAGGTGATAATTTCAATGATAAACAAATAAGAAGTTTAATAAAGTACAACTATATATATCAGTAGTGGTAATCAGTGCTCAACATTTTATGTAGTGAAAATATGAAATCTTAACAGCCTGGAGTCCATGTCAGAGTTTTAACATTTATGACATTTAAACTGTTACTTTCCGTGAAAGAAGACAATGAAAGATGGTCATCAGAAATTCAAACCATCATGGTATACAGTATAGGTTTTTGTTGCCTCCCTAATGTAATTATTCCTACCTGATGTCATCACTTGTCTCCTCTATCACTGACCTCGTGTCTGTCTCCTTCACCCTTTGTCTGTGGCATTCTGCACTGTCATATGGTCAAAAAAGCATTATATATTAGTTGTAAAAATTACAGATCTTAATACAGTTTTTAAAAATAATGTTTACATGTTATTGCTTGGGATTAAGTAGCTGTTCCCTCACTTCCACCTGCATTAGACCAACCTGTTGCCTTCCCCAGTCTGTCCTGATTCTTCCTCTGTCATCTTCTCTTCCTTCTCTCCATCCTCACAGCTGAATGACATTAATTTTGTGTTAAGTAGGTTTAAAAATACAGCAGTCAAACCACAATAGAAATGAAACTTTAATTTAAATGATCTCCTTGTTGGATAACAGTTACTGACTGGACATTTCATCTGATCTGACTTACCAGATACATCACAACACACACACCACTGGAGTGATATTAAATAAGACATTTAAACTCAAGTGTCCCTCTGCCAAAAAGGTTGGTAACATGGGTCACCAACCTTTTTGAGTCTCTGGGCTATAGTGACACTGATGACTAATTTATCTGATACACACATAAACTTGTACAACTCATCTTTAATTAAAGAATCAATAATAATAAATGTACATATGAGTGAATAAATTGCAACACTGGAGCATTGGAACATAGCTGTGAACTGCTGCTACATCAGTTTAGCTTTCCTGTGTTAAATATTGTTTTATTTAGGTTATTCTTACACTTTGTGTGTGGATGTGTGGGACATGTATAAAATATTCATAAAAATATTAAACAAATCATGTCTTTAGGGGAGGCTACATTTATTTAACAGCCAAATATGGGATGATTCCTATTAGGCTAGCTTTAGCTAACCTGAATATTTTACAACCCTCCTGTCCTGCTAATACACTGACAGTACTTGCCTTATATCTTTTAACCACATTGAAAGGCTTTTTTTTTTCATCCTTCCAACAACTTCCTTTTCCTGTTTTGCACCCTGGATAGTTTTTTTTTTCTGCCGCTCCAAAGTGAAGTGCACGAGTGAAAAAATAAAAAAATAACGCGCCTGTTAGGGGCGCGTGTTCACAACACCTGTGTGTGAGGGGAGAGCAGAGAGATAGGAGGAGGGAGGTGAGGGAGCAGGGGGGGGGGGGCCTAAGCAGTGCTGTTTCCCTGTTATTGATCATTTCATGCAGTTAAAGAAGATGCCTGCTAGAAAAACATTTTTTCTAGAGACTGTTTTGGCGCCCCCTGTAGGGCAGCGCCCGTATGCCTTGCATAACCTGCATAGTGGCGATTTGCGACCCTGGTCAGACCCATGACAGATTAGAATGCATCATTTCCCACCGACTGGATTTCAAGACACCTCCTTTTATTATCGGCAAGGCATCTTGTCGATAATAAAACATCTTTGTCGGAGCGTGACATTTTGGCCAATCACTACCTCAGGATAGACAGGGGGGAGGAGAAGACAGTGAAATCTTTGAACTGAAGTTAAAAAAAAACCTGCAGTGCGAGTCAAGAGCTCTGTCGCGCGCGGAGGTTCAACAGAGCGCGAGGAAGGCGGAAGAGAGCAAAGAAAACTGTAACCTCGAATTTACACTGCATGCGTTCCGGATCCGCCCCGCTCCAGTCCGACCTCCGCAGCAAATACGCACCCATTATAATCAATCAGAGAATTTACACTGGCTCCGCACGGCGGCGGCGAGCTGTGGCGAGCGGACGGCAGTCCGTCAAAATTAGAATTTTTTCTATTTCTGACGGACGACGGAGCTGCTCCGCAGTCAACTTTTGAAGATTACGTCGCACCAACCGGAAAAGGAACGAGCACAACTTCCGTATTTTCAAAATAAAATCACCACGGGCGGACTAACGCCAAAAATACACTACACGCGGCTCCGCTCCGCCCCGCTTCGCAGGTCGCAGCTGAGCGAGTCCAATTTCCATTACCTGCGCTCTGCTCAGGTCAGAGTGGATGCGCTGCTCCGAGACGCATGCGCGGGAATTGCGAGATCGCGCGATAAATCAAGAGATAAATAAGTAAGTCAGAACAAAACAATTCATTCGGTGGAAGAAGAACAACTGTAGATACTGCTGCCTTGATATTCTCTCGTAAATGAGCTACAGGACATGGTTTGAGCAACAGGAAGTGATGTATTACATTTCAGAATAAAATACTTTATTTATTTCTTGTATTTCTTTTTATTTCTTGTATTGCGTTTGTAGGCGTAGTCATAAATGATAGTTTGACAGCATTTTTGTACAAATAAATCCGTATAGAGCTAGGATTAGTCCGCCCGTGGTGATTTTATTTTGTAAATACGGAAGTTGTGCTCGTTCCTTTTCCTGTTGGTGCGACGTAATCTTCAAAAGTTGACTCCGGCACAGCTCCGTCGTCCGGCAGAAATAGAAAAATTTCTAATTTTGACGGACTGCCGTCCGCTCAGCGCCGCCGTGCGGAGCCAGTGTAAATTCTGTCATTGATTATAATGGGTGCGTATTTGCTGCGGAGGTCGGACCGGAGCGGGGCGGAGCTGCAACGCGTGTAGTGTATTTTTGGCGT
>JBBPBX010054459.1:9793-23463 GCA_038048925.1 Garcialebias charrua | reverse complement strand
TACTTATTGTGTACAAACCTAGAACTTACCAATTATTTGGTATGTATGTATGTACAGGGTATTTATTTACCATGTATTTACTTGGTACTTACAGAGTAAAATAAACTTGAAGTACCAGGCACTTAACCTTTAAGTCCCAGGTATGTACCGGTACATTCATTCAACCTTTATTTAACCTGTATTAATGAAAGTTGAATGAATGCCTGGCACTTCAGGTTTATTTTACCGAGTACCAAGTACTGTATTTACAAGTATGTACATGGCACCTACAAAGGTACTTATAGAGTACAGGTAATAAGTGCATTGTACTTATTTTGTATGTACCTATACTGAAGACAACAAGTACCTAGTACATACAGTACTTGAAGCTTAAGGGTTATGTACCTGGCACTTACAAAGAAATTACAGAGTATAGCTATAAGGGTAGCATATCTGGTACATAGCTAATATTTACTAGGTACAAACTTGGTATACATGGTAAGTTAAAGTTGGTAGCACAATGTCTCAGAGGTTAGCACTGTTGCCTCGCAGCAAGAAGGTCCTGGGTTCAATCCTTGGTTGGACCTGGGGTCTTTCTGGGAGGAGTATGCATGTTCTTCTCGTGCTTGCGTGGGTTTTCTCTGGATACTCCGGTTTCCCTCCCTCCTACTTACTAAAAACATGGATGTTAGGCTGCCGTCAGGCCCAGGCCTCCCTTGCAAAAGAGTCTGTGATCTCAGTGGGATTTGCCTGGTTAAATAAAGGTTAATAAATAAGTTGTACAAACCTGGGATGTTTGGAGTACCAAACACGTACCCTGTAAGTACTAGCTAAATTGTGTTTTATTACCAAATAAAGTAATAGATTTCAGCTCAGTGAATCTTCCTGCAAATAGGAGAAGCTTCATCTGACCCAAACTGACACATTTTCATAGTAAGCCCTCTGATACCTGTCTCTTTGATGTAAGGTGCACAGGTGAGGTTACATCCTCGCAACTCGCTGCAGGGGGTCACCGTCACAGAATAGGCCGTGTTGCAGGTCAGATCGGACAGCGCACACACCGGCGATGTGTCATTGCAGTGGAGCATGCCGCCAGTCTCCACTGCCGTGGTCTCATACACCTCGGCCCCTTTGACCGGGGACCACATGACCTCGAGGGTCTCTGTAGAAACCAGCGTCACAGAGACGTCGCGTGGACAACAGGGAGCTGAGGAATGCAAACGAAGAAACCTGTTAGAGGTTTTGAACATTTTTCTAGAAAAGGTTTTGGCTTTATGTCAGAATAGAGTGACCATGGAGCTGAATGAGCAAAAAGAAAAAATATATATTGTATGCACAAGACCATGAAAATGATGTTGATTTGTTTTTATATACGTATACATGTCCGTATGCATATGTTAGCGCACATTACCCTATTTTGCAATTTACTTATTAAATATGGAAGTAAAATATCAATTTGATGTAACGTTAACAGTCAATAAGTGTCTTATCTTATGGGGGAGTGGTGGCGCAGTGGTTAGGGACGGTGGCCTCACCGGTTCAAGCCCCGGTACAAACAACATCAAAAAATGTGGGTGGAAAAAGGTGAAACACCCACACCTGCCTCCACCCTCATTCACCCCACTCTGGGCCCCTGAGCAAGGCCCTTAACCCCCACCATCTGCTCCCTAACAGGTCTCTCTTGAAAATTAGTTCTTGTGGCTCAATGAGACTACCGTATTATTCGAAGTATAGGTCGCACCTTTTTATCATTTTTTCATGGCCTGCGACCTATAGTCAGGTGCGACCTATATATGGCTTTTTATAAAATAAGCTGATTTGTAATCATTTATTAACAAAAATTAAACTGAGACACACTCTTACAATAATGTCAGCTAACAAATATATTTTTTTAGGTGTTTATCCTGCTAAAATTATTCATTTATTAAAGAAAAGTTCAGCTCAGACACATATTTGCTATAATTTTTTATCAAACAATTAATTGTTTTTAAGTGTTAATCTTCTTAAAAGCCTTGCTGTGCGCTCCTGTGGCAGACATTTGCAGCAGAGCTAAACACGGTCCACATTTTGACGTAGGTGCGACCTATATTCAGGTGCGACCTATATATGGATTTTTCCAATTCTTTGTCAATAATTGGATGGTGCGACCTATACTCGGGTGCGACCTATACTCTGAAAAATACGTACTTGTATAAATAAAGGGTACCGTAAATGAAAAAAAAAATCTTATATATTATTGTGTCCTTAGGGATTGATACTGGTTTTATATTAAGTTTTTCACCAATCTGATAAAGGAGACAATGGATTGGTTCCATTTGCCCTTAAAACTTGAATCCCTGAGGCAGGGTTATTGTGAAAGGGGTGGCACACCTGTAACTGATTACAATAAATACACCTGCACTTTCCCCATCATCACACCCCGGAGTGTCTCTGTTGAAAAGAAATATTTTCTGAACAATGTCATGGCTGAGATATCAGGGATGTTATTTGAGCCTTTTTACTCGTAAGCTGTCGCAAAAACAAAACAACAGCCGGTGTAAGTGCTTCTTTTAGAGAAATTCTTGTGTAACTTGTGTTTTAGTGAACAAGATGATTGGGCGGCGTGTCATGATCTCACTGGTCGTGTAGTTGCGGACGTTTGCGAAGAGGCTGGTGCCGGCCGCGTTGTAGGGGAACACGCTGGTGAGGTACGTGTAGCCGCACATGCAGAAGAACGGGCATCTGGTTGTGGTGGTGTTGCACGTCTTCTCTGTCCCGTCGTCTCTCTTGATGAAGGTGATGTAATACTCCACCAGTGGCACTTCCTCCCACGCCACTGAGCAGTTCCCAGCTGAGGCCTCCTCCACCCAGATGTTCTCAGGGGGACAGGGGTCTGTTAAAGGAAAACAACGAGATCGTAGGCTTTTATTCAGCTTTCTCTCAGCCTACTTTTAAATCTAAGAGGTTTCGCTATGACCCGTGTGGAACCCACAAGTGATGTAGCTGGTTGGCTGTGAGGGGCTGCTGGGTCCGGCATTGTTGTAGGCCACAACAGTGACAGTGTGGTTCTGACCGCACTCCTGAGGGTTGATGAAGCAGTAAGTGCTTTCTGTGGAACAATTTTGTCCATTAGAGGTCCAGGCCAAGTAGTTTGAAGCCCCCTGCACGTATATCCAGTAGACGGTGATCCCAAGAGACCGGCCCAGAGTCACCTCGACAAAGGTCACATCTGGGCTGGCAGGACCTGGTAAATAAACAAGCAAAAAAGAATAATCAGCTATAGTTTTTTTAATCCAGGTTGTGCAGTTTAGGATCTCGTGTGTCTTACGTGTGATCTGGCAGACAGTGAGGTCGTCCCCGGTCCGGCCCTCAGAGTCCCAGGCTGTGCCCTTGATGCAGTACGTGGTTCCTGCTGTGAGGTTGTTGAACGTCATAGAGGCGTTGGTGGTGTTCACCTTCAGGCGGGTGCTGGACCCCTCCATGATGATAACCAACGAGTAGAGGACGGCGTTTTGCACCGGGGGCCAGGCCACAAGGATGGTGTCACTGCTCGGCGAGGTTGTGTTCAACTGGGGCGCAGTCACAACTACGAACAGAATCCAGAAGAAAAACTAAATTAAACAGCTGAAGACACTCTTTCTTTTATCCTTTAGGGTTTTTTATTTAGTTTGTTTTCGTATAATGCATAAAATAATTTGTGATCCTATTACATCCATTTTTCTTTCAAAAAGGAAGACAACCTAGTTCTCATGGTTTCTGTTTTCATGCTGCAGAACAAAAGCATGGATACAGTTTCCACCACCTTGCGTTGGATGCAACAAGTGGGGAGTCGGTGACAATGGGCAGGGAAATGATAAGCTGTTATTGCTGATGGATCAAGATCACAAGTCATTGTTCAGCTGGAACAACAGAGCGGCTGCGTTTCACTCGTCATTCTCTGATTGTCATCAAGAGTAAACTCTTAACTGTCTGAATAGAAAAGGTCACCGTGTTCCAAGAACACTGTTGTGTTGTTAAACACACGGGATCCATTTATTAACCTTCTATCGGTGTCTGGGATCCTTAGTAGATCGCTTTGAGGGGTACTTTTGTCGTACCTGTCCTGGCCTCGGTGGGGTATGAAGGCTGGCTCCTTCCCCCTGAGTTGACCGACATGACACTCAGGATGTAGTCCGTGTAGGGCTTGAGCTGCTCCACGGTGCCCGGGGAGCTCAACACGCTGGTCTCTAAAAAGAAATCCCCCGTCTTTGACTCTGCCCTCAGGATGTAGCTGGTTGCTCCGGTAGCTGTGGTGAACTCGACAGTGATGCTGTCGCTGTGTTTGGAGTAGGCCTGCTGGATAGTCGGGATATCAGGAGCTGCAGAGCAAATAAAAAGATGACGACTCACAAAAAAAAGGGTTAACTTTTAGATTCAAATATTTGTTTTAGAGTCCACATATACAAACGGTTTGGACAGAGGTCAGTCTTAATTTGGTAAATGCTCGATTCACGAGAAAATCTGCCCCAGTTAAGCAGCAAGGAAGAGCCATTTTCATTTAATGGCACTTATTGTTTGAAAAGTTGCTTTAACAGAGAAGCCATTTTGAATTTTATTACACGAGGCAACAGTATTTCTGTTGCAAAACAATATTTTTTGTTTCACTTGTGCATATTCGATGTTTTATACATTTGTTATTGTCCTTTAAAGATCTTAAAACTATTCAAAGTCAAAGTCAAAAAAGTCAAAGTCAACTTTATTGTCAAAACTGCAATATGTACAGGACATACACAGGATTGAAATTGCATTTCTCTCTGTCCCTTCGGTGCAACAGTAACCATTTAAACACTAAAACATTTAATAAACATAAGCATAAAATGAAATAATAAAAGTGTAATACTGTCCTGAGTTTTTGCATAGTAGTATAAAAGTATAAAAGTATATCTATAAAATAAAATGAAGGTTCTGGCATTGACATTTGTAATAGAGTGACAAAGCAGCACATGGAGTTAATGTACACAGTATGAGGTAGTTGATACTGTATTGGTATAGAGGTAAAGTGGCATATGCAATAAGGCTAATAAAATAATATATATATCAGCAGTAGTGTAGATATAAAAAGTAGTGTAAATGTAAACAGTAAATGTAAACAGTAAATGTAAACAGTAGTATGACAGTCTTTTTCTCTCTGTCCGTTATACCTTTTTTTGTTTGTTTGTTTACGGTAGTTGTTTCTTGGAACAAGTAACTTTCACTACAGAGTAATAATAAAAAATGGGACATAAATGACTTTATTTTTATGTACTCTTACTTGGCAACATATGAGACCCAAAAAATTTTTTTTCCTGTATTTTCTGATCCTAATTATTTCATTTATTCCCCAAAAAGCTGATTTTTTTAAAGAACGTCTCAGAGCTGAAATACATGTTCTGTTCAAAAACAACTCTTTCACATTTTACTTGTTTTATTTTTTCATAAAGAATGAAGCATGCTTTGCGATTTGCCACACAACATCTGTAATTTATCAAGCATCTTATCGCATTTTATTGGATGTTTTGCAATTATTATTTTTTTTATAAAACTATCTTGCAAAATTGGTTGTATTTTGAAGCTGAAATGATACAGTGAGGTTCCTGCCTCCACCATTTAACACCTTTAATGCTCCTCATTTTCTCCCAGTTCCTCATGTTTGTAGTTTTTGAATGTGAAGTCCTCTGTCCCTCTCTGCTGTCACTGACCTGTTGTCTCCTCTGTCTTTGCACTGCTGAGGACATTGAGAGCGTTGTCCATGGCCTCCAGCTGCATGGTGTACACCGTGTTTGGTGACAGCGAGGAAACCGAGCCCATCACCGTGTTGCCACTGAACTGGGCGAAGACTGGAAGAGCGGGGAAGGTCTTGGGGGTCGCTGTGATCTTGTAGGAGCTGGCCCCAGACTGGCTGCTCCACTGCACCGTCATACTCTTCGATGTCACCGTAAACACAGACAGAGTGACGCCTGAGAGGAATTAGAAAAGGGGAAAAAAACGTGTTTTTATTTTTAAAAAAAATAGATGTTAGTTTATGCTCATTGTGTAAAAACACACATCTAATGCTAAAAACGGACTCAAATGTGCACATTTAGTTTAACTTTTAATGCAATCTGCATTTAAGGGATGCTGTTAAACTTCAGGGAAAAATAAAATCAAAGTAGTAGTTACCATTTTGGGCAGTGCATATCTGGAAAACACAAATTATGGATTGTTAAAGAGCGAAACAAGAAAACAATGATGCTAAAAGGAAGCAAGCATCATTCCGGGGGCAGCGAGCTGTCAGTATTTCACATTATATCCCGAGGCCAATTATGTCCTGTATCATGTTCTGGGATCACGAGGGGCAGCGGGCTGCACATTACATTCACTCAACACAGATTTCAGGTCTGCTCAGAGCAGGTATTTCTTTCAGGGTGGAATGAATTTGTCTATTGAGCTAAGCTTGAGCCCGCCACACGCACCTGTTGAAAGCAGTGACCCTCAAAAGAGCCCGTTTGTACAAAAGTTTATCCTCTGTCTGCATATAAAGCTGAATCAACTTTATATAAATAATTTAAAAAACAAACATTTTTTGAGACCTATTATTGTAAAACACTTTAAATAAAACCAGTGATGGAAAAATAGGCATCACTTACCCCTGTAAAAGTTAATAATAGTAGAAGATTTAACGTCTTTAACTGCGTCGTTCCCATCCTTTTAGTGTTTATTTCTGCCTGAAGGAGAGATGATTCTAAAACTGACTTCAGGGCAGCAGCTCCGACTTAAAATACACTTTTTTTTTTCTCTTCCCCCTTTTTTTTCCTGCCTCTCGTATGAGACGACAGGTGCTTTATTGTTTCAGCAAATACCAAAAGGCCCAAAGGCTGTAACTCCACCCCTCGGGGGTGTTTGAGTGACCTATCAGAGCGAGAGATGGAGGCTCATCTTTGGTTAGATGAGGATGAAGATTATCATACTCATATTACAAACTACTGTATTCACGAATTGGTTATCACTGCTTTATCAATAAAAACAACGTCTGCGGATCTGTAACGAAAGCCTTAAATACAAAAAAGAGCACAAGTGATGACCCGTTTTTGCTGCTGCTGGCTCGGAAAGGCAAATAAAAAGGAAGCTTCATGCCAAAATATATTTCACCTTTCTGGTTAATTCACTTGTGACAAGACACATAACTTGTTTGCTGTCTCTTAAAACAAAAGGCTGTATTTAATGTAGGGACATCCGAACATATTTTAGTAAAACTAGTCGAACCCCATTTTTTTCCTACAATAAATCTATATTCAGTATAACCCCATGAGTGAAGATAATATGACAGATAATATGTGCTCTTTAACAGTAACCCTAGCAGCGGATGTGTTTATAACAGATAACTGGGTGTGGAGCATTTCTGTAAAAGCTTTCAGCAAATACTGCGAACAAAAGAAGGTTCATCAAATTGAATTTTCTGAGAACTGATGCTTTCAAGGAGTCAAAAGTTCAGTTTCTCCAAAAAGACCAGGCTATTTGGCTGTCTTTAAATACTTCAAATTGTTTATTAGTGTGTAGCAAAACTTTATTTTTATTTAGATACTTTAACTTTGGGGCTGCTGTTTGTGAACTTTTGTAATTTTCAGTGTTTCGTTGCTTTTAGATTGGAATTAATAAACACTGAGCCAAATCTGCTTTAGTTTGTGTGTTTCTGTTCACCCTGCAGGAAATAAAATGTGGGAAATGTTTTCTTTAAAAATAACTTAATTTTCAATGGATCAAAATTCAATGGACTTATTTCCCTTTTTTTAATTATAACTAAATTTATACAGGAAATCACAAAGCCCAAAATAATTAGAGTGACTCAGTCCAGGTTCAAATGTAATGTTTTTTATTTTATTTTTATGAAACAACAAGAATTATAATAATAATACTAATTAATTCAATTTATACCGCACTTTTCATTAATAAAAATCTCAAAGTGCAACAAAGCAAAAATCAAATAAAACAAGTGATAAAATCAAGTAAAATCAATAATAAAATCAACTAAGATTAAAGACAGAATCATGTGGAGGCAGAGTAGGCCTGCTTAAAAATTTAAATAAATAAATAAAACAAGTGATAAAATCAAGTAAAATCAATAATAATATCAACCAAGATCAAATGGTTTGATTTGAGAGGAAACAATTTTCAAAATTCTCTTTCACATGTTGGCTTGTCAGCCTTTCTACGGGGAATCCTGTGATCTTATTAATTGCAACGGCAAAAATGAGCTTTTGTTAAATTGAAATCCTTCTGAGTTTCTTAGCACCGATCAATATGTTTTGTGTAAAGTTTGAAGTAGTGGGTAATCGTGGCTTGATGCGCAGCCGATCAAATGGGGTGTCTAAATGTGTGAGTCCTGTTTTTGTCCTGAGTAAAAAAGAGATTTTAATATGAAACATAATCCATTCAGCGCTGGAGCAAGCTGAAAAGGGCTGGAGCTTCAACCCCCATCATGAGCACCTTCTACAGAGGTGCCATAGAAAGTGTCCTGACCAGCTGCATCACTGTGTGGTTTGGTGCATGTACTGCATCCTGCCGCAAGAGCCTCCAGCGCATTGTGAGAGCAGCTGAGAAGATCGTGGGCACCTCCTTGCCCTCACTGCAGGACTTACACAGCAAACGCCTCACTCGGAAAGCCCACTGCATGGCAGGTGATCCCACACACCCACTACACAGCTGCTTCAGACTGCTGCCATCAGGAAGGAGACTGAGGAGTCTCCAGGCTCGAACCAGCAGACTGAGAGACAGCTCTGTTCATCAGGCAGTCAGGATGCTAAACACTCTGCCTGCTCTGCCCCCCCTCCCATTTGAACTGCCTTAACACTAAAACTTTCTCACACATTACCACAACACAAAGATTTTAACACTGGACTCTGTGTCATCAAACGGGTTATTCACTAAACTCTCGGTCATGTGCTCATACAGTTTGCACTACTTCTCATACTTGCACTAATGTTTGTATTACATCACTGCCTATAATCATAATACTGTTTACATTCTCTGTTTACATTTATTAATACTGTTTACTTTTATTACTACTGCTTACATGTAATTACTACTGTTTACATTTACACTACTCTAATATCTACACCACTGCTGATACATATACAGTGTGCTCTGAACGGTCTTATTTAGGGATGCCCAATGTGCCTTACTGCATATGCCACTTTTTGCCTCTATAACAACATCAACTACTACCTCATACATATACTGTGTACATTAACTCATACGCTGCTTTGCCACTTTGCAAATGTCAATGCTAGAAACCTTTAGTTTATTTTAGTTATACTTTTTATACTCTTTTTTTATACTAGTATGCAAAAACTCAGGACAGTATTATGTTCATTAAATGTTTAATGTTTTAGTTTTAGAGTTGGTGTAAATTTTCATACTCTTATACCACTATGCAAAAAAACTCAGGACAGTGTTAGTTTTACTATTTTATGCTTATGTCTATTATTATATGTTTCAGTGTTTCAATGTTTAGATGTTTACTGTTGCACCGAGGGACTGAGAGAAACGCAATTTCGGTCCTGTGTATGTCCTGTACAGTACATATTGCAGATCTGACAATAAAGTTGACTTTGACTTTGACTTTTGAGCAACGTTATGATTATGCTGGTGTTTAGAAGGTGACCCAGATCTAAATGGGACAAGGCAAACATGTTTGAATGAAATCAAATAAAGAGAAAACACACACCTGCCTCAGAATATTAACTATTTCCTAGTATTCCTACTATTTTCTGTCAATTTATCATCTTAAAAAAATAATTAAAGCCAACTTTGTTAGATATTTGGATTATCAGGAGATTTATTTAGAATTTCAAGCAGTAGTTCATTAGCAGTTATACTTTTTAACAACTTTATTACATAACTTTGTTTGTGCTCACCGGTAAACAATATGTCTACTCTTNAGCAATGATGTGTTTCCATGCAGGCGTTGTCATCTCTCCGTTCCTGCACATGCAAATATCTCCACATGTGAGCTGCGTGAATTGATTCTGCCATACATCAGTAATGTTCTCTTTCCATGAACGCTTTAGTGTTTATCACTGTTGGACTGGTCCAGCAGCTGCTCAGACACTTCATTGATCTTCTGTCATGACTAATAGTTGTTGTTGCAGCACAAACACAAGTGTTGCTTTGAAAGCAGCAACGTGTTGCTGTGATGTTGCTCTCCTCTCTCCACACCTCCTGTGTGTTGTGTGTGAAACATGTTCACACAACAACTAACTGTGGCTGCTTCACATCTGCCTTCACATCTGCTCTGGAGCTCATTTACAGCTCAGTGCTGCCACCTGCTGGATCCACTCACAAACTACATGCAGGAACATCTGCAAACATCTGGCTTCAGCATCCAGCTGATGTTCATCTGTGCACTCTGAGTTCACATTTCACTCTTTTGATCCATCAGGAGAGAAAGATGAAACAAACATTAACAGAAGAGCAAGTAAAGACAACAGCAGAGTGAGGAACTGTGGTCAATTTATCCTCCAGCAGTCTAAGCCTATAGCAGCATAACTAAGGGATAACTCGGGAAACCCAAGCCAACACTAACTATGGAATTTATCAAAAAGGAAAGTTTTAAGTCCAGTCTTAAAACTGGACAATGTGTCAGCCTCATTGACAGAAACTGGAAGTTGGTTCCACAAGAGGAGCCTGATAACTGAAAGATCTTCCTCCTATTCTGCTTTTGGAAACTCTAGGAACCACAAGTAAACCTGCAGCACGAGAGCAGTTCTTTGTTAGGAAAATATGGAACAATAGGATCTGTAATATAAGATGGATCTAGGTTGTTGAGGGCTTTGTATAGGTTAGAAGTAAGATTTTAAATTATATTCTGGATTTGACAGGGAGCCAATGGAGAGAAGCTAAAACTGGAGAGATATGCACTTCCTACTAATTTCAATTGAATCTCTGGCAGCAGCATTTGGATCAGCTGAAGACTTAAAAAAATAAATAAATTGGACACCCACATATTAAATTATTACAATAGTTCAGATGTGATAAATGCATGAACCAGGTTTTCTACATCATTTTTAGACAAAAATGTTTATCATTTTAGTGATATTTACAGGTGGAGGAAAACAGTTCTGGTAACTTTTCTAATGTGGAGGGTTAAAAGACATGTCCCGATCAAAAATAACACCAAGATATTTAAAATTAGAGCTGGAGGCCATTAATGCCATCCAGAGAAACAAAGACTACAAAGTTTATTCCTAGGTCCCAAAAAACACAATTTCTGTCTTTTTGGAATTTAAAAGCAGAAAATTAAGTATCATCCAGCTTTCATTGCGTTTTATATATTTTAATACAAAGATAAAGACAATTAAAAAGGCAGAGAGACTCCTGAAATGTGGCACACCTGTCAATAACATAAAGACAAGTCTGTTAAAGAGCCTGAAATAAAAAAATTAAATAAAAAAGTTTTTAAAACCAATAAACACAATCAGTCTGTATGACCAAATTAATTCAGTTTAATTTCATTCAGTTCAGTTTAAATGAATTGAACTGCAACCAGTTAGAACAGTGGTGTTACTGTCATTTGTAACTCTGAAGGTGGGCCATGTCTTAAGACGTTACACTCATAAAAAGCTACAGTGGGAGGTTGGTGTGAGAATGATTTCATTGTTTTACTTTATGACCTATTTTGGTCCACTCCAGCAGACCTTGAATGTGTGTGATTTCTCATTATGTCATTGTTGTAACCTTAAAGCAGTCTTATAATACATTTACTGCATAGTGCTCTTCTTATCCCCCTCACCAAATGCTTCACTTCCACTCTCCTCTCACTTCCTGCTTAACTAATCAGTTCAAGTTCAAGTTCCTTTATTATCCCCGAGGGGCAATTACACTGTAAAAAAAATCCGTAAAAAAACAGGTAAATGTACTGTGGAAGTGTGAAGGAATTTTCCGTTATCATTTTTTACAGGGGTTTCTCCATTTTTTTTTTCGCGCAAAGCACCCTGGGAACAAGAACCTTTGAGAAGAAGCGCGAAAGAGGACTCCATTTACCTGGCACCCTAGATTAACAGAAATTTATGTAAATTATACATTAAAAAACTGTTGAATTACGGGAAAAATCCGTTTTAGGGTTTACGGAAATATCTGTTAAAAAACGGAGAATGTACTGGCAGAAAATTACCAGGACATTTTCCGTTTTTTTCACGGATTTTTTTTTTACTGTGTAGTTTCGCAGTCAATAAGTGTGTACAGATTCATACATATGCACTTACACACACATACACATATAAACACAAGACAATAAGACACTAAAATAACAGTGTTAAAATTAATGTGTTAAGAAACCTGATTGCTACAGGGATAAATGAGTTTTTCAATCTGTTTGTTCTACATCTGGGTTGCAGAAACCTGCGTCCAGATGGAAGCAACCTGAACTCGTCATGGAGAATCAGTGACAAATCTGAGTTCGTACTCAGACTCATCCCCCTCAGGTTAAAGTCAAAGTCAAAGTCAAAGTCAACTTTATTGTCAGATCTGCAATATGTACTGTACAGGACATACACAGGACCGAAATTGCGTTTCTCTCAGTCCCTCGGTGCAACAGTAAACATCTAAACATTGAAACACTGAAACATATAATAATTGACATAAGCATAAAATAGTAAAACTAACACTGTCCTGAGTTTTTTGCATAGTGGAATAAGAGTATGAAAATTTACACCAACTCTAAAACTAAAACATTAAACATTTAATGAACATAATACTGTCCTGAGTTTTTGCATACTAGTATAAAAAAAGAGTATAAAAAGTATAACTAAAATAAACTAAAGGTTTCTAGCATTGACATTTGCAAAGTGGCAAAGCAGCGTATGAGTTAATGTACACAGTATATGTATGAGGTAGTAGTTGATGTTGTTATAGAGGCAAAAAGTGGCATATGCAGTAAGGCACATTGGGCATCCCTAAATAAGACCGTTCAGAGCACACTGTATATGTATCAGCAGTGGTGTAGATATTAGAGTAGTGTAAATGTAAACAGTAGTAATTACATGTAAGCAGTAGTAATAAAAGTAAACAGTATTAATAAATGTAAACAGAGAATGTAAACAGTATTATGACTATAGGCAGTGATGTAATACAAACATTATGCAGGAACATCTGCAAACATCTGGCTTCACATCCAGCTGATGTTCATCTGTGCACTCTGAGTTCACATTTCACTCTTTTGATCCATCAGCATCATTTTTAGGACTTCTTCTCATTTGCTCATGTTCCATCACATGACCTGTCTGAGGACTTTCCTTTCACTCAGACATGGACAAAACATGATCACCCTTTCATTAATGTCCACTTACAGGACCTGCTGCTTCTTTGTTTGTTTGTGTAAACAATGCTGCAGGTAAATAAATTGCTCGTTGGAACTAATAAAGTCGTCTGATAGTTGGATTAAATGACAAAACACAAAACAAAGTAAAGATTTCACAAACATGAACTAAATTCAATGTTTTCTTGAAATGATTGGACTTTATAGCTCATTAAATGTAATTATCAGTGTGTTGTAAAACGTGCACGTTATGACACATATGATGTGACTCAGATCAAAGTCAAGTTTTTTGGACTAACAGAACTCTTTCAAGTGGATTCACAGTGACAGATGTTCAGTGTGAGGAGGAAGATCTGCAGCTGGATCCTCTTCAGACTCCCTGAAACTCCTGCTGGATCTCAGC
>JBBPBX010054458.1:0-11051 GCA_038048925.1 Garcialebias charrua | reverse complement strand
TCATTAGATCAAAAATAAGACACAAGTAGGATATCAATTTGATGTATGATAGCTTTTCTTTTTACATTTCCCTCAGTTATCAAATAGTCTAGTGGTGAATGTGGTAAAGACGTTAGCAACATCTGTGTGTAGTTCACAAAATCCTACAAAAACTACAACACAATGTACATGTAACAGCAAAGTAAGAGTGTCTTAATATTTAAATGATGTGACAAAGATCACAACACTTTAGTTCAATTTGAGTGCTTACTTGAAATATGATCTTTTTTTAGTCTGTGATCAGAGAACGCCTTTTATTTGACAGTCTTTCTCAGAGTAAGGTCTAAACCCAATTTTAGGGAAATACTGCAGAGCATGTGACTAATGCCGTGTTCGGTTCTGATTTTGTGTCAACTACAAATCCATTCACAAGAAAGGCCCCTTCACCCAGCCATTGTTTTAGCTCGAGATTCTTCAAGCAGCTAAAACAAATTAGAAGTGCAGCCTTAGCAAGCTGCAATAATATTTTCTTCAGTCGAACGTTTTTACTAGAATATGGTGCAGCTAAATTGATGCACTGGCTTTAAAAGTGTAGAAATACTGTGTCACAGAGGATGGAGGTCCTCAGCTGAGGGGCAGCTACTGCATCACAGGCAACTGGGAAATGTACTCCTGATGCATTATACATACGTCCATTACTTCTCCTCCCTCCTGGACGAATCTTTGTTTTCAGACAGACAGATGCATTAATATGGGGAGGCACAAACAGAAAAATGAAGGTGAAAGGTTCAATGAATTATGGATTGGTGCTTCAGAATATAAGCAAAGAGATGATTAAGTATTAAAAAAGAAATAGGCTCAGTAATAAAATCTGTACAGTAAGGCAAAAGTAAACTTTTTGGTGTTGCATTATATATCATCTACTATATTTTTATATTTCAGGTACATACATGGACATAAAGCAGTTTCAAGAGTGTATAAATTATACAAGTTTGGGGCTCAAATGAATAAATAAAGGTGAAGACAAAAGGACTTGTTAAATTTAACAAATTTCAATATGCGTCAGTGGTAATTACTACAATTATTATTCTACAAAATGCAAGTTCATTTGCACAAAGAACAATATTTTTGACTATAAAAAGATGCTTTGAAATATTATCCAGCTCATTTAGTCAGAATCACTTTCAGAAAGGTTTATAGAACAAAAGCATCGACAGTCAGTTAAACAAGTGGTACGCCAATGTCCCCCATCACTGAAGGATTTGAATAGTGAATGTTTGTAGTTTTTAAGATGACCGTTTTTCTGAAATTGAATAGATTTTTTTATTTTATTTTTAGCTCAGACATTTTTTTTATTGTTCTTTTTGCTTGGTTGAGGCAGCACAAAGTGCCAGATTCAGGCAAGTGAAGGGAGCAAGTTTATCCACCACCAGGCACAATGGTGGAGCCAGGGGGTGGAGATTGGTGGCCTTAGTCACCATAGATCAACATTTGGCCACTCCAAATGTTACCCCAATCATTTGAGCAAACTATACTTTTAATGAAATATACAAATACGATGAATAGCTTTTTTTTTTTTTTGCTAGCATGTCTGTATTGCGCGCCACTAGCTTAGTGCTACAGCAGTGCTGGCTGTTGTCGAGGGGCGGAGGGGTGGGGGGTTGTGGGTGAAGGACAGTTTGGTAGGCAGGGCACTCTGTTCTGTTGACAAGGCGGGGTGCACTTCTTGGATAACAGTAGGGGAAACTGATTTCTGGTGGAAGCCATCTTTTGATTTTGATGCGGCAACCCAATTTTCGAAAGGACACTTTCTTACACGTAGATGCAGCTACAAGTACATAGGCACCTCACTTATTTTAAGTTATTATGCTTACAACATGCACAAATGGACGCTATTTCCAATTTCCCCTTTTTGCTCAGCTATCGGGGCCAAAAAAGGCCAAAAGCACATCCTCACCTTCAAAACACTGAGCGATGGGATGTCAGAGTTTCTTTATTTGTCATTTGCAGCACATGGGGTACATGTGGTGGAAGGAAATTGTGTAAACAGGGTCCCAGTTACACTCAACAATAAAATGTAAAAGAAAAAAAAAACAGTACTAATAAGATCCAAGATATGAACTAAGAAAAACATTAACTACCGTATTTCCGGTGTATAGGTCGCACCTTTTTATGGTTTTTTCAAGGCCTGCGACCTATATATGGCTTGTTATCACTTACGGCGAAACAAATTTTTTAATCCAGCTCATTTCACAATTACGTTCATTTATTAAGGAAAAGTTCAGCTCAGACACATATTTGCTATAAATTTTATCAAACAAATAATTGTTTTTAAGTGTTAATCTTCTTAAAAGCCTTGCTGTGCACTCCTGTGGCAAACATTTGCAGCAAAGCTAAACGTAGGTGCGACCTATACACCGGTGCGACCTATCTAGGGATTTTTCCAATCTATTGGTAATAATTGGATGGTGCGACCTATACACCGGTGTGACCTATACACCAGAAATACTGTATATGATGTTGGATCAAGATTCTAGAGTTTATTGTTAATATTTTAATATTTCCTACAGTACTCTGCTCCACCAACGAAGCTATAAACAGTCACATGAACATTTTCAGAACCTACTCTTTCAATCATAAACATTTATTTAACTTTCTTTGGGATCTAATTCACCATTATAATGCACAGTTAAACCATTTTAGTTACCCTACTATAGACAGAAACATCCTAAAATAAGAGGTTTTCTGTTGAACATTTTGATTTTAATTATGCGTCATTTATTTACATACAGAAATGTCTTTGATGTAGAAAGTGAGGAAAGATTAAATAGTACTGCACAAAAGTCTTGCAATTATTTTCCATACTGTGCTTTAAAGGATACAGTGATTTAGTGCATTAGTTCTGCAGGCTTTCTGTACCTAAAAATAATATATTTAACAAAAAGATATTCTGTAATTAAATCCGCTGTTCATTTCCAGCTAGTGTTTTTGGGAATCATCTATGAAATAAAAACAAATTACTTTAACACAGAATTGTAAATGCTGTAAATTAAAAAAGAAAATGTCCATTGAAGTGAGTCATTTAAAATGTGTGTTTTTTTAAGTGCTGAGTGTGAAGATCTGGTCTTCAAAGTCACAAAGTCACCAGCCTCCAGTCTGGGCTGAGATAATTATTCCAAGCTGAAAGGCCATCCATCAAAGAGCAGACGAGGAGACCAAGGCCGCATGTGACCACGGTCCTTCTCTGAGCCTTAAAAGAATCAGACGCTGCCCTGGCCTCGAAACCTGCAGACATGAAAGGCCCGAGCAGACCAATGCAGCTGACACGGCCAACGCAAACGTCTTCGCTCAGCATTTCATCTCAACTTTAAACGACACCCAGTGACATGAATCAATGATTAAACATTCTGTTAAAACCCTTTCTCGATGTTAAACTAAAAATCTAATTGGAAAATGAATACATTTTAAATAAATATCTGTACCCTTTTCCACCCTAGTACAATGATCCCTCACTTAGGTGAAAATCTGCAAAGTAGCGGCGTTATATTAATTTTATTATTTATATATGATTTACGGATATATAAACTCTTCCCACGCTCCTACAAACCTTTCCCACTCTCATATGCAATTCATGTGCTCTAAGACACTTTGGCGATGAAGATGAGATGAATGTACAGTATACACAAAACATAAAAAAACGGGTTTAAAAAACAAGCGATGCATTGACGCCGCAAGAAGTGAACCGCAATGTAGAGGGGCAACTGTAAACAATATGACAAATGTTCCAAATGCTGTTTGAACCAAAAACTATGCAGTTACTGAAAAATGTTCTTTATAAATCCATCCATTCATCATCGTTACCTACTTTTCCTTTGTAAAATAAAATTAACTAATTGTTTTAAAAGTGAGTCTTTAAGATTAAACCAAATTGCTATCTATAAATATAAAATAAATTACTGATCTGCTAAATTATGTAAAAAATGCTATATTTAATTCATAATAGCTATGAAATTAACTGCATGTCCATTTTGTTTCATTTTTTAAATCAATACAGATTTAAAATTTCAAAATATGTTTTTCTGCATACCTGCTTGTAACACCTATTACTCACCTGATATGGTTTCATTAAAATAAAGATGTTTAGACAAAGTAGATTGAGACAAGAATGATCGAAGAACGATTTTACCAAATTAATAAAATGACTTCAGAGGCTTTAAAACTGAAATGTATAATGCGTTACATGATGTTAACGGCTGAACAGCTTAGTCATAACATGAAAAACATTTTTCTTCATTGTGCTTTGAACAAAATCATGAATAGCTAATTTTCCAAACTGTAAATAATAATAACTTCAGACTAGATTTAAAACATGGCCATAAAAAGATCCACTGATGTTCTACAAACCAGATTCCAAAAAAGTTGGGACGCTAAACAAATTGTGAATAAAAACTGAATGCAATGATGTGGAGGTGCCAACATCTAATATTTTATTCAGAATAGAACACAAATCACAGATCAAAAGTTTAAACTGAGAGAATGTATCATTTTAAGGGAAAAATATGTTGTTTCAAAATTTCATGGCGTCAACAAATCCCAAAAAAGTTGGGACAAGTCCATTTTTACCACTGTGTGGCATCCCCCCTTCTTCTTACAACACTCAACAGACGTCTGGGGACAGAGGAGACCAGTTTCTCAAGTTTAGAAATAGGAATGCTCTCCCATTCATGTCTAATACAGGCCTCTAAAGCTTTGTTTATACTTCATGCAAGACGTGCGGCTGCGGCCCAGCGATGACGTAATTGCGTGTGTGTCACAGACCGCATTGAGTGTTTATACTTGGAAAAGACGTGGGGGATACATATAGTAATCCCTCCCTCTTCCCTCCCACTGCATACGTCACGCGCACTCTCACTGCATGTTTTATCAGGACAAACGGATTTAATATAATGATAGGCTCCATTACAGTACCTCGATTTGTGAGTCTTTTATGTCGGCTGTATAGTCTGCAAACCTCTACATGGAGGAAGTGGAACAGAGAGCCCTAAACTCCTATGAGGGGACAACTCCAAGCCATTGGTTCAGATACGTGGATGATACCTGTGTCAAAATCCAAGCCAGGGAGGTGGAAGCGTTCACCAGACACATTAACTCTGTTGATAACAACATCAAGTTCACCAGAGAGGATGCTAACGACAATAAGCTGCCTTTTTTGGACTGTTTGGTGCATATGGAGGGAGATGACAGTCTCAACATTGAAGTTTACAGAAAACCAACCCACACAGACCAATATCTCCTGTTCGACTCTCACCATCCACTGGAGCACAAACTTTCTGTCATCAGAACTTTACAGCATCGGGCAGAACACATCCCCACAAGGACAGAAGGGAAGGAAAAGGAACAGAAACACATCAAAAAATCTCTGCAATCATGTGGATATCCCAACTGGGCGTTTGTCAAGTCAGCAAGGAAATCTGTTAAACACAATAATGAACAGAAAAAGTCTAACAGACGGAAAAACATTGTCATTCCTTATGTTGCTGGAGTCTCAGAGAATTTCAGAAGGATTTTTAACAAACACAACATCCCAGTACACTTCAAACCCAGCCGGACTCTCAGACAGAGGCTGGTGCATCCGAAGGACAGAACCCCCACACACAAACAGAGTGGGGTGGTTTATGCAGTCCAGTGCAGCGAAGTCTGCTCAGACCGTTACATCGGAGAAACGAAACAACCTATCCACAAAAGAATGTCTCAACATAGGAGAGCAACCTCCTCTGGACAAAACTCTGCAGTTCACCTCCACCTCACGGACAAGGGACACTCCTTTGAGGACCAGAATGTTCAAATTTTGGACCGAGAACACAGATGGTTTGAGAGGGGGGTAAAGGAAGCTGTGTATGTTAAGAGAGAAAAACCTTCTCTTAACAGAGGAGGAGGTCTGAGATTTCAACTGTCTAAGACCTATAACTCAGTTTTGGATTTGATTCCGAAACGTTTTACACCGGATGGGAGCAGGGATGCCTTGTCTGTAAATTAGACTAACAAAGTTCTCTGAGTAGCCTCTGTTGTTGTTTGGGAGGTGTTGTTTGTCAATTTACATACAGTTTTGTGTCTTCTAACAGAGACCTCAAGGGAACCTCCTACTGTTTAAGGTGTGATCTTTCAATTTACATCAAGTGTGCCCAACCAGTCGCTCGCGGGCAACCGGTCGCCCGCCAGCTGGTTCCCAGTTGCCCGCGAAGCTCAACCTTGCTCTAACAGCTGACGAGCCGGCTCTCAGCTGTTAACAAGGTGAAATGTCCGCTGCTAAGCTTCATTCTAACTCCGGCAGAAGTGGTGGCCGCTGCTCAGCTTCATTCTAACTCCGGCAGAAGGGGTGGAGGGAGGAATGACTATATGCCAATGCGCACCAACGCTTTCCTCAGCCCTCCCCATCTTGTATGCTCACAGACACAGTCTCGCGATGACTGACGAGACTTTAAGACAGCAGTGAGACCGCTGAAGAGTGAATGTCAGTACGCAGAAAACATGGAAGGAAAACTAGCGAAGAAGCAAACGAAAACTTACTATTTTCACACAGAATGGGAGGAGGATTATTTTTTTGTTTATTCTAATTCAAAGTCTATTTGCCTCATCTGTAATTCGAGCGTTGCCTTGCCCAAAAAGTGCAACTTGGAGCGGCATTTCAAGACGATGCACAAACGTTTTGATGCAGATTTCCCTCCTAAAAGTTCTTTACGGACTCACAAAGTGCGGGAGCTAAAACACAAGCTTGCAGCACAGCAATCGATCTTCACTCGGCCCAGCACGAAAGGTAAGGCAGCTACAATCGCCTCCTACCGTGTTAGCCGCATCCTGGCTCAACATAAGAAGTCGTTCAGTGATGGAGAAGTTATGAAAGAAGCGTTTATTGAGGCTGCAGATGCACTTTTTCACGATTTTAAAAATAAAAGTGAGATCGTAGCTGCTATTAAAGACATGCAGTTGTCCAGACAAACAGTGACACGACGATGTGAGGGAATGGCTTTTGATGTGGAGGAGCAGCTAAAAAAGAACGTGCAACAATGTGAGTGTTTCTCTCTTCAGTTTGATGAGTCAACAGACATGGTGGACACAGCACAGCTGTGTGTTTTTATCAGAATGGCCTTTGCAGACATGAGTGCAAAAGAGGAGCTGCTCACCATCTTGCCTTTGAAGGGACACACAAGAGGAGAAGATATTTTTAATGTGTTTATGGAGTTTGTTAATAAAAGCAACTTGCCCCTCTATAAACTAATTTCTATAACAACTGATGGTGCTCCAGCAATGACCGGTCACACCAGTGGATTTGTTGCACTCTGCAAGCAGAATGATGCTTTCCCAGACATTTTGAACTATCACTGCATCATCCACCAACAGGCCCTGTGTGGGAAGATTTTAAACATGAAGGAAGTGATGGATGTTGCCATGAAAACTGTGTGCTCTATAAGGGCCAGGAGTCTGCAGAGGAGGTTGTTCCGGGCTCACTTGGAGGAGGCAGGAGCAGACCACACAGACCTGCTGCTGCACATGGACGTCAGGTGGCTAAGCAGAGGTAAATTTCTGGCCAGATTCATTGAGCTGTTGCCTGAGATCAGGGATTTTCTGAAGCTGTCAGGTCATGGTGGACATTCAAAACTCGAGGACACCCAGTGGCTTTTGGATTTAGCCTTCCTCACAGATCTCACCAGCCTGCTCAATGAACTGAATTTGGAGCTTCAGGGAAAGGACAAAAACATAATTCACATGATCAGTTCTGTGAGCACCTTCAAAAGCAGGCTGCACTGCTCACAAGTCGGCTGCAACGCAGGGACCTGCGAAACTTCCCACACATGGAGGCAGAGCTACAGCGCCAAGGGAAAGAGGTCACACAACTGGACAGTGCACACTTTTCTAAGCAGGTTCAGAGCATCTCAGCAGAATTTGAGAGACGATTTACTGACTTTTCCTCCATCGAGCCTGTTACCAGCTACATGTGTTATCCTTTTGGAAATGTTGATGTGGATGACATTGTGTCCAAATTGGTGTCCGTGTTTCAGCTGGACAGCTCTGGTGTTGAAAATGAGGTGTTGACTCTGCAAAATGACATTGGGATCAAATCCAGAGCATCACCTGGCGTGAATGGAGAGTTCTGGAGTCTGCTGTCAGAAGAAAAGTATCCTAACATCCGAAGATGTGCTTTGAACTTAACAGCACTTTTTGGATCGACCTACCTGTGTGAGTCTGCTTTTTCACACATGAAAATCATCAAGTCCAAAACCAGATCCACAATGACTGATGATCATCTGGAGACCTGCCTGCGCCTTGCAACCACCTCATACTGCCCCGCTTATGAGACCCTGGCCTCCTCCTCTCAGTGTCAGAAGTCCCACTAAGGTAGAGACACATTTATTTTATACAGCTTGCATAAAAATTGTCTCCTATAGACTTGTCACAATGTGTCTGTATGTTGTTTTTTTATTAAATTTTAGACCAGACTAGTTAGCTAGCTAGTGTTATTTATTTATTTATTTTGCAGTTTGGGTGTGCCCTTCATTTTCTGTACCTAATGTGTGTGTGTGTGTGTGTGTGTGTGTGTGTGTGTGTGTGTGTGTGTGTGTGTGTGTGTGTGTGTGTGTGTGTGTGTGTCTTGTCTTATAACCAGGTGGAACTCTGAATGGCCCTTTGAAGCCAGCATTCTGGACCAGTGAGGGACTTCAGCACCTGCAGATGACACACCATCCTGCTGCACAGAGCAGCTGCCTAGTTTTGATATTTAGGTTTTATTGAGGTTTGAAATTGTTGGAGATTTGTAAATCTGCACCTTTGTAACTTTTTGTAAATAGTTCAGTGTGTTAATGAGTGAGTTTTATATTGTTCAGTTCAGTTGTTTATTCGTTTCTTTAAAAAATATGGTGTGCTTTTCAAATATTGTGTTCTTTTACTTTGATAAAATACTTTAATTAAATAAAACTAGCAACACATTACGTTCTGTTTTATTTACTTTAAAGAAGTGAGGAGTAGAGAGATGAAAAATTATGTTTTTTGATACTGAGACTGGACGAGTAGCCCTCGGCAAACTGCCAACTTCAAAAGTAGCCCTTGGTTCAAAAAAGGTTGGGCACCCCTGATTTACATGTATGTGTTACAAACCCCCCTTTGTTAAGCTGGGATGTGTCGTTTTGTCAATTTAAATAGAATGGGCATGTTAGTTAATTTGTGGTGTTATTTCAGTTTCCAATTTCATATGTTGGTGCGTGACTTGTAAGCCTGTATAAAACTTCTCGTTCTCACAGCTTCCATTCAGAATTGAAAAAGACTTCTGGACAGAAGTCGAAACGTTTTCTGCAACAAATAAAGTCCAGTTGATCCTGTATTGAACGCCCTTTTTGAATGTTTGTAGTCGTCCCCCGGTGTTTAATGTATGTGTCCAGCCACTGCAAAGACAGGTATAACGGAGGAACTGGATTGGTCCCGCCAGGATCCCCACTCCGGACCGCCTCGGCGAGTTTCTCTTCAAAACTATCCATGTCAAAGCAAAAACAAAAACCGGCTTCTGGAAGAGTAGCGGGTAGCGGTGTGATACACCATATATTGACATCCAAACAAAAAATGCCCACAAACTTTGAACCAATCGCACGCTCTGAGCCGCATCCTCCGCGTCTCGCAGTGCTGACTGGGGGCAATGTACGGCTGTCACCGGGGGATCGCAGCGGGAGTGCAGACGGAAGTTGCGCAACTTTTTTTTCACTCAACGGGGGGTAAAAGACGTGCGACAAGAAGTATAAACCAGCCTTAACTGTTCATTCGTCTTGGGCCTTCTTTGTCGCACCTTCCTCTTTATGATGCGCCAAATGTTCTCTATAGGTGAAAGATCTGGACTGCAGGCTGGACATTTCAGTACCCGGATCCTTCTCCTACGTAGCCATGATGTTGTGATTGCTGCAGAATGTGGTCTGGCATTATCTTGTTGAAAAATGCAGGGTCTTCCCTGAAAGAGATGACGTCTAGATGGGAGCATATGTTGTTCTAGAGCAGGGGTCACCAACACGGTCCCCGCGGGCACCCGTGTGCCCCCAAGGACCATTTGAGGTGCCCCTGGACCTGTTCTGAAAATAGCACAACTCACTACTAAGCTGCATTTAAATTTTCATTTTATTCAGTTGTTATTCTTTTTTTGGATTTATATATATTTTAAAATGTCCATCTTAAAAATATGTTCTTAAAAATATGTTTATTATAAAAAAAATTCTATTTACGCTTTGTTATTTCCGAAGAGTTTATCAAACTGGTGCCCTTTGTATGACTCCGTACCCACGAAGTAGCTCTCAGTTTCAAAAAGGTTGGTGACCCCTGTTCTAGAGCATGAACATAGTTCTCTGCATTAATGGTGCCTTTCCAGACATGCAAGCTGCCCATGCCACAAGAGCTCATGCAACCCCATACCATCAGTGATGCAGACTTCTGAACGGAACGTGATAACAACTTGGGCTATCCTTGTCCTCTCTGGTCCGGATGACATGGCATCCCAGTGTTCCATAAAGAACTTCAAGTTGTGACTCATCTGACCACAGAACAGTCTTCCATTTTGCCACACTCCATTTTAAATGACCCCTGGCCCAGTGCATTGTGTTCACTGACAATGCTTTCTGGAAGTATTCCTGAGCCCATTGTGATGCTTTCTGGAAGTATTCCTGAGCCCATTGTGTTATTTCCTTGACAGTGGCATTGCTGTTTGAGGTGCAGTGATGTTTAAGGGCCCGGAGATCACGAGCATCCAGTAGAGTTTTATGGCCTTGACCCTTACGCACAGCGATTGTTCCAGATTCTCTGAATCTTTTGATGATGTTATGCACGGTTGATGATGATGACTTAAAAGTATTTGCTATTTTACGCTGGGTAACACCATTCTGGTATTGCTGCACTATCTTTGTGAGCAACAATGGTGGAATTGGTGATCCTCTTACCATCTTGGCTTCTGAGAGACACTGACACTCTGAGAAGCTCTTTTTATACACAATCATGTTGTCAATTGACCTAATTAGTGTTAATTGGTCTTCCAGCTGTTCGTTATA
>JBBPBX010054457.1:0-23463 GCA_038048925.1 Garcialebias charrua | reverse complement strand
CTCCACAGGTTGGATGTGATGAGGAGGAGAAAGATAAATTTTGGAAAGATTTGGATGAAGTGATAGAGAGTATTCCCAGGGAGGAAAGAGTGGTGATTGGAGCAGACCTGAATGGACATGTTGGTGAAGGAAACAGAGGGGATGAGGAAGTGATGGGTAGGTTTGGTGTCAAGGAAAGAAACCAGGAAGGACAGATGGTGGTGGATTTTGCCAAGAGAATGGAAATGGCTATAGTCAATACCTATTTCCAAAAGAGGGAGGAACATAGAGTGACCTATAAGAGTGGAGGAAGGAGTACGCAGATCGACTACATTCTGTGTAGAAGAGGAAACCTGAAGGAGATTGGAGACTGTAAGGTTGTGGCAGGGGAGAGTGTGGCCAGACAGCATCGGATGGTTGTGTGTAGAATGACTGTTGTTGCGAAGAAGAGAAAAAGAGTAAAATCAGAGAAGAAGACCAAATGGTGGAAGCTAAAGAAGGAAGAATGTTGTGAGAAATTCAGAGACGAGCTGTTAAAGGCTCTGGGTGGTAAGAAAGAGCTTCCAAGTGACTGGGCTACTACAGCAACAGTAATTAGAGAGACAGGTAGGAAGGTACTTGGTGTGTCATCTGGACAGAGAATGGATGATAAGGAAACCTGGTGGTGGAATAGTGAAGTGCAGGACGCCATTCAAAGAAAGAGATTAGCCAAGAAGAAATATGACAGTGAGAGGACTGAAGAGAGGAGACAGGAATATAAGGAGATGGGACATAGAGCAAAGAGGGAAGTAGCTAAGGCAAAGCAGAGGGCGTACAATGAGTTATATGGGAGACTGGACACTAAAGAGGGCGAGAAGGACTTGTACCGATTGGCAAGACAGAGGGATCAGGCTGGAAAGGATGTGCAGCAGGTTAGGCTTATTAAAGATGGGAATGGGAATGTTCTAACAAGTGAGGAGTGTGTGATGGGAAGATGGAAGGATTACTTTGAGGAGCTAATGAATGAAGAGAATGAAAGAGAAAGAAGAGTGGAGGTAATAGAAACGGTGGACCAGGAAGTGGGAAAGATTAGTGAGGGTGAAGTCCGGAAAGCTCTGAAAAGAATGAAGAAGGGGAAGGCAGTAGGACCTGATGACATACCAGTGGAGGTTTGGAAATGTCTCGGAGAGATGGCAGTGAGGTTTTTGACTCAAATATTTAATGGAATATTTGAGGGTGAGAAAATGCCTGAGGAATGGAGAAGAAGTGTGCTGGTTCCCATTTTTAAGAATAAGGGTGATGTACAGAGTTGTAGCAACTACAGGGGAATTAAGTTGATGAGCCACACAATGAAGATCTGGGAGAGAGTTGTGGAAGCAAGACTTAGACAAGATGTAACTATCTGTGAGCAGCAGTATGGTTTCATGCCAAGAAAGAGCACCACAGATGCCATCTTTGCTTTGAGGATGTTGATAGAGAAGTACAGAGAGGGTCAGAAAGAACTCCATTGTGTGTTTGTGGATTTAGAAAAAGCATATGACAGGGTACCAAGAGAAGAGGTGTGGTATTGCATGAGGAAATCTGGAGTGGCAGAAAAGTATGTTAGATTGGTACAGGACATGTATGAGGACAGCAGGACAGTGGTGAGATGTGCTGTGGGTGTGACAGATACCTTCAAGGTGGAGGTGGGATTGCATCAAGGATCGGCTCTGAGCCCCTTCTTGTTTGCTCTGGTGATGGACCGACTAACAGATGAGGTCAGGCAGGAATCCCCATGGACTATGATGTTTGCAGATGACATTGTGATCTGTGGTGAGAACAGGGAACAAGTGGAAGAGAACTTGGAGAGGTGGAGGTATGCTCTTGAAAGAAGAGGAATGAAAGTCAGTCGTAGTAAGACAGAGTACATGTGTGTGAATGAGAGGGAGGCCAGTGGAACAGTGAGGCTACAAGGAGCAGAGGTCACAAAGGTGCAGGACTTCAAGTACTTGGGGTCCACTGTACAGGAAAATGGGGAATGTGGTAAAGAGGTGAAAAAGAGAGTCCAGGCAGGATGGAGTGGATGGAGAAAAGTTTCAGGAGTGATTTGTGACAAAAAGGTGTCAGCAAAGGTCAAAGGAAAAGTTTACAAGACAGTGGTGAGACCAGCTATGTTGTATGGTCTGGAGACAGTGGCATTGACAAAAAGACAGGAGAAAGAACTGGAAGTGGCAGAAATGAAGATGCTGAGGTTCTCCTTAGGAGTGACAAGGATGGATAAGATCAGGAATGAGATCATCAGAGGTACAGCACATGTTAAACAACTGGGAGATAAAGTTAGGGAGGCCAGACTGAGATGGTTTGGACATGTCCAGAGGAGGGACAGTGGGTATATTGGTAGAAGGATGTTAGAAATGCAGCTGCCAGGAAAAAGACAAAGAGGGAGACCAAAGAGGAGATATATGGATGCAGTTAGAGAGGACATGAAGGTAGTTGGAGTGAGGACAGAGGATGCAGAGGACAGAGTGAGGTGGAGGAGGATGACTCGCTGTGGCGACCCCTGAAAAGGGAAAAGCCGAAAGAAGAAGAAGAAGATCAGTTATTACTGCATTATGGTTTATTGATCTAGAAAGAATTTTAACATGTTAAAATGTTTTTGATCATAATGGCATGCAAATATGAATGCATTGTGCCAGTTATAAATATGGATATATAAAATACAATTTTTTTTTTTATAACCAAGTTACCATGAATATTCAATTATTAGATGAAGCCATATATGTAAGAGGGGTGGGTGTAACAATAAGTTTATACTTCTACCCATTCCTTTGAACATGTAAATATACTTTACTACTGTTGTTTTTTTCTGATTACTTTTGTTCTAAATTTCTTTTTATATAACTTTGTTTATTCTTTTATCATGCTACGTTCAATAAAGTTAAACTCAAAAAGGTGTCTTTATTATGCTTCACTTTCATCAAATTGAACTAGAAACCTGCAGGTAGGTTGGACAGCTTTTCCCATTTCTCTCCTATGTTAACTCATCTTACACCCCCCACCCCTCCACCCTGCAGCCATCCATCCATCCATCTCTGCATCTGAGCACTGTGGTGAGTCAGCTGTCACTGGCTGTCCCTCCAGCTGTGGTCCCAGCTGTTGGGGCCAGATGGGCTCATCTCCACCCCACTCATGATGTTTATGCGAGGCACCTTAACCTGAAGCTGTGGACAACTGGCTTTCACCGAGATCAAATTAAAAAGAGGAAAGAGATGCTTTTCTTTTCATCGCCCGAGGCTGAAGGGCTAAACGAGTGGTAACGGTTGGCCCAAGTCAGTGTGTATTTGTTTTACTGTCTGCGAGTAACAAAACTGTTGGACCAACCACTTAAAGGTCCACTGACATCATCTTACAAATGTATATGAAATGATAGAAGATATATATCTTGTATCATTCAACTATGTTCGTTTTTGCAAACAAAATGATAAAATAATGAAAATTCCTTCCAAACTGAGTCTGAAATTAAAAACAGCTTTTCTCTCTGAAAAATCCGACTACAAGCGAATGCAACATTTGTGACATAGGAAGCAGGACCTTCAGTCTGCGTCTGCCATTAACGCATATTCATTCTCAGCCAGATCGCCTATTTTTTGTATAACTTGAAAAATGCCGGTTATGTTGCATTTGTGTGTTCTAATATCATCAGTGAACAAGTGAGCCTTTTCACTTTCCCAAAAGATGTAAGACCTTCGTCAAAAATGGAATAAATAAAGCTGCCTCCCCTCGGACTGAGCTCCCTGCTTCCTGAACAGGTAAGAGTCAAATACATCCCGTGCAGACCTAAATTAAAACCTGCTGTTTCTGCTCATCTAACTTCCTGCTTCCAAAACTAAAGACAAATAGCTCAAATAGTTACATCCCCATGGGGATGTCTTTTCATTCAGGCCAGAGGGATGAGCTGTTTAGAGGTGTTTTGTGGTGTTCAGTGGTGTTTTGGGAGGCTGATTGGCTGCAGCTGTTGCTCATTAAAGCAGGTTGTAGGTGGAGTGATGGCTCCTCTATTTAGGTCAAAGTAGCTGCAGCTGAAGCAGATGAAAGAGAGTGATGCCGGGTTCCCCCCGAACGCTTTTCACGCAGCCGAAGCAGCCACTTTACATTGAAAGTCTATGTGGGCGAGCATCTTGGCGCAGCGCGGCGTGGCGCGGCGTGACGCGGCGTGACGCGGCACGTCTACAGCAGTTCAAGCAGCGCGGCAGTGAGCAACAGCTGTTTTCTGCACCCGCGTCGCGCCCGAGCAACGACTGTCGAAGCTCGATTTGACCTGCTTCTGCTGCTCGCCGCGTCGCAGCAACCAATCGGGAGAGCATCTGCTATGTGATGACGCAACAACAACAGGACTTTTCAAACTTACCCAACTAGCCTCCGGTAAGAAACTTGGCATTTTTACAGTTGCTGCTGTCCGCTCGAGCGTACGATCAACCCAAACATTAAAAAAGTTTTAATCTCAACAAAGACTTCCGGAGCTGCAGTTCGGCTCATAGAAAACCCACTCAAGTAGTAACGAGGCTCACGTACAGCTGATCTTTATCTGCCTGGTGTACAAAAACACAAAACAAACCCCACCGGAAAAGGAGCCAGACGCTGCTCCCACTGCGCGTCTTCAGATGCGTTCGATGTGAACAGACATCTGTTGACAAGCAGCCAACCCAGCGCGTCAGGAGCTTTTTTGAAGCGCGAAAATTGGTGGGAACCCGGCATAGTGAGAGAGATGCAGCAGAAGAGCAGAGCTCCATGCAGTATGAGGGGCTGAGGTCCAAACAGCAGCAACAGCAGATAAAGAAGCTGCAGAAGCTGAGCAGAGCTCCAAACAGCAGAAGGAGGTCCAGCAGCAGATGAAGAAGCAGCAGCAGCTGCAGAGGTCCATGCAGCAGGAGCAGCTGAGAGCCATGGTCGAAAGGAGTTGAATGAAGCCGATGATGAAGAAGTCCATTTGAAGAAGTCCGTTTGATGAAGTCCGTATGATGAAGCCGAATATGTCGTTGTTGTTGTCATGATGAGAAGAAGGTGAAGCTGCCGTTGCTGTAAGAGAAGCTGTGACCTGCTGTCATGTCGTGAGAGGCTGGACCTGAAAACCTGATGTCGTTGTTGTTGTGAAAGAAGAAGAAGACCTGCCGTCGTCGTGAGAAGCTGGAGCTGAGACCTGTTGCTGTCGTTGTTGTGAGCGGGGTGCGCCCAACCTGGGTGCTGAAGATGGAGGCGTGAGCGTCCCGCCTGACTTGGAGTTATTTTTTTTTGTTTAGTAACCGTCCTGAAGCTGGATTCGTCCTGGCCACTTTAATTTTAGTACTTTGAGAGGTACACAGGGAAGCTGAGGGTTTTGGACTCTACTCTTTTTTTTTTTTTTCAGGACTGCTGGAGGCGGCGCAGCCAGGTTGCCACAGCAGGAGAGCACAAAATAAAATAAAAATTAAACACTCATTTCTGGTCTCGTGTCCCTTCATGTTACATGACCCCCTAGGGTCGTAACACAAATCTTAACTTAGATTGACAATTTTGTTGTTTTATTTCTTGTTCGCCATGAATATTTACATGGGGCGTTCTAAAGACGTTCTCTTTCCCACGTCACAAATGTTGCATTCGCTTGTAGTCGGATTTTTCAGAGACAAAAGCTGTTTTTCATTTCAGACTCAATTTGAAAGGAATTTTCATTATTTTATCATTTTGTTTGCAAAAAAGAACATAGTTGAATGGGTGTCTATGAGTGCACACCTAATTCTCCAGCTCCCCGAGCGCTTTCTGGCTGCTCACTGCACCACCTGGTGGTGGTTGGGTTAAATGCAGAGACGAATTTCGTCTGTGTATGGGAAACATACACAGATGACAGAAAAAGACATTATTATTATTATTATTATTATTATTATTATATATATCTTCTATGATTTCATGCAGATTTGTAAGATGATGTCAGTGGACCTTTAAGTTGTTTACTGCTTGGTGGGGAAACGGTTTGCTGGAACTCCTCTGACTGATGAAGACCTCCGGATGGAGGGTGAAACATTTCTATCAAAAAAAAAAAAAAGAAACTGTCCAGATGACACTACTGAGAATTATTGGATTTGGTACCTGGATTATTGAGCCTGAACTTTCATCCATCCATTATCTTTTGATGATCGTGACATCTGTAGGCAGTATCGTATGATATATGCACAAGCTAATACTCTGATCAGAAAGTTTGGTATGTGTTCATCCTCTGTGAAAATAGCTCTTTTTAAAGCTTTTTGTACCTCGCTATACACTGCTCATCTGTGGCGAAGATACAAAAAAAGTAGCCTGCATAAACTTTATGTGGCATACAATGATGGCATGAGGCTGCTCCTCAAAGTGCCTAGATGGAGCAGTGCTAGCCATATGTTTGTACATAATGCTGTTCCCACATGTGCTGCTGTGCTCAGGAATCTTATGTATAAATGCATGTGTAGATTGTCTGTGTCATGCAATAATATAATTGCAAATCTAGTAAATCCTACTTTTAGTGCAGTGAGATTTTGCTCAAGAGTGTGGAATCATTGGCGCCATCATTTATTTGTGACTCAGTGAACTATTTGTCTTTTATTACTTTATTTTAATTGTTTTTATGGATTTTTTGTGTATTTTTATGGACCTTTTTTGTGTCTGAAATAAAGTTTGATTGATTTACCCGCTTCTTCCTTTCCGGGTTCTGGTGCCTATTCATTGTACTAGAGGTGGCGTACTCTCTGGACAGCTTCTAAAAATTACTCGTCTTGAAAACGAACTGCTCGTTTTATGCCTAATTATTTCGAGTCCTTCGCGCGATGATTTACAGGTCTTCTGTGACCTGAAAATGCTTCCTTTCTCTGAGCTTTTGTGAAGGTAATAATCAGAATACACACTGAACGGTTGGTGAGGAGGGAGACTTCCCACTAAAGCCATTCCAGAATAATAGTAGCTCACAATAATCTTTTCCGCACAGGGAGGAATTCTGACAAGGATTTAAGGCTTTTAAATACAATTTCTATACGCAACGAAGGCCCAACAATAGGGCTGGGGAATGAGGGGAAAGGGAGCACGGCACAAGAGAGAAAGTTAGGACGGTAGATAGGCGGGAGGGAGCCTGTGTGTGTTTGTATGAACGAGCAAGAAAATATAAAAGAGGAGAAAGAGTCATCATCTTACTGGGGAAGCAGATTGCAGAGCTCTAGGGTACGAGACACCCCGGAGTTTAAAATGTCCACCCAATCACTTCTAATTCATCCTGTGTCTGCGTGAAGAGGAAGAAGTTAATGTGAGTGAACATGAGATACAGACAAACTGTGCTGTACAACAGTGCATTTTGGGTCGGGAGATGCTTTTTTTAGGCTCTGTAGGTGTCTTGGCGTGAGAAAAGGAAGTGTCCATCATTTTAAACTGCCCATAGAGAAAGATGAGTCCATGTTCGTATCGTTAGGATTAACACGCAGCAACGCAAATGTTCAAGTGAACAGAATGAAAATAGATTTTTCTCCATCCAAATCGAGACAATAAAGACACGTGGTTTATGAGGATTTTGTTGCACAGGTTTCACAGGAACAAAGATGGATTAACTTAGATTTTAAAATGTAGCCATAGCTGATTTTAGTTTTTGCACTCCAGATTTTGTTTAAAGGGGACCACATATTCAAAATTCACTTTTTAATGTTTTTTTACTCAACTTTGGGTATGTACTTCATAAAAAAACAGTCCTAGGGCCAAAAAAATGCACCCAGTGGTTTATTTACTCTAAGTATATTTATTTATCTTTGATAGAAACACTTCGTTTTCACTTCCTGCGGTTTGTGACGTCACAAACCGCAGCCACAACCACACCAACCTTTGTCCCGCCCCGTCACCTAGCAACCCCTGGTGATGCTCCACCCACTTCAGTATAAAAGAGGTGACGGTTGTTTTTCCTTATTTCATGTCAGCACAATGGCTAAAAATGTCACAGAGTCTAGCCAGCTAACGTGAGCGTTGCGAAGATTCTCTAACCCTCCTGGCCCAGATAATGGCATAGTTTTCAGATGGGAGTCTTGAATGAACAGCGATGCAGCATGTTGCAGTGTGTGTGTGTGTGTGTGTGTGTGTGTGTGTGTTGGTTTATGTGTCATAGCAGGCCAGACTACGTACCGCTAAACCACATTAACAAACCTGTGTGTGTGTATGTGTGTGTGTGTGCGCCGCTGATCGAGGGAGACAGCCCCGCTGTGTGTGTGTGTGTGTGTCCGCTGCGAGTGACATCCGCTCCCTCCAGCGCGCGCACAGGGGGAGGGAGGGAGACGTCAGGGGAGTTGTACATTTATTACAGAGGAAAAATTAAAAATGACACGACAACTTGTACACGTCTGATCTGTCCCACAATAAATACGTCGCGGTCCAGTTCAGCTCAGCTATACAGGGCTCTGGGTGGCAGTAACGCGAGTTCAGACATCCTCGTCTGCCTTTGGAGGGCGGAGTTAATGTAAACAGATCTTTGAAGGGCGTGGCCACGAGATCTCATTATCATAAACCAGTCGTTCAAAACGAAAGTTAAAAATGGCAGAATTAAAAAGGGTATAATTGATTATCTAAGAATTATTTTGTGTATTAAATTGAATGAACATTGTCTGGTAACCCCACAGACATACCATAAAAAAATTTAAAACCTATCTGTGGTCTCCTTTAAAGTACATATTCCAGCACACAAGGGTAAGTGCCCAGCCAGCATGCACAGGTGGGCCCCATATGGTATACATATGTGCAAAAAACATGGGTCCCAAAAGGTTTTGTCCACGGTTTCCATGGTGGCCCCACATGGGTTTGCCCAGATAGATTTTAATGGGCCCTGACTGGGTTTTCAGTGGGACCCATATGTTTAACTTAAATGAGACCCATGTAAAACCCATGTGTGTACCTTGAAGAATATCTACCTGGGACTAAACTGGGTCCCAACTGGGCTAAAAATATGGGTAATAAGTGGGTTTGTCCACAGTTTCCATGGTGGCCCCACATGGGTTGGCCCAGATAGATTTTAATGGGCCCTGACTGGGCTTTCAGTGGGACCCATATGTTTAACTTAAATGAGACCCATGTAAAACCCATGTGTGTGCCTTGAAGAATATCTACCTGGGACTAAACTGGGTCCCTACTGGGCTAAAAATATGGGTAATAAGTGGGTTTGTCCACGGTTTCCATGGTGGCCCCACATGGGTTTGCCCAGATAGATTTTAATGGGCCCTGACTGGGTTTTTAGTGGGACCCAGATGTTTAACTTAATTGAGACCCATGTAAAACCCATGTGTGTGCCTTGAAGAATATCTACCTGGGACTAAACTGGGTCCCAACTGGGCTAAAAAATATGGGTAATAAGTGGGTTTGTCCACGGTTTCCATGGTGGCCCCACATGGGTTTGCCCAGATAGATTTTAATGGGCCCTGACTGGGCTTTCAGTGGTTCCCAGATGATTAACTTACATGAGGCCCATGAAAACCCCACATGTGTTCTTACCAGCATAATTTACGTATCAGATTTTACGATGCAACCTGCCAATATTTCTGATCCTTGAAGTACGTCAGAGAGCATACATATTGCACCATACTCTGTGACTTCGTTTTCTGTGACTTCTGTCTTAAGGCCGAGATACAGTGAAGCAGACTCCGTATACGCGCGTATATGCCCGTATACGCGCGTATACGGAGCCTCTGCTACAGCTCGGCTGATGTTCTCGCGTAGATTCTCGTGTTTTCGCTCCAAATTCTACGTCATTTCCTCCGTACCGTCACTTCCGATCGTCACTTCCGGTAGTTTTTCGCTCCAAACACTCGCGTTCTCCTTGTTGTAATATGAGCAGCTGAGCACGGAGTGCTTTTCCTGCAGCCCACAGCCCACCACAGCCCACCAGGGAATATATAAAACATCGCGCACCCAGGTAGGACCTGAATTCATTCATTTCATTCATCGAGTGAACGGAGGAAGAAGCGGTTACTTGACTTTAGGCAAAAAAACAAAAGAAAAGGCCCGATCAGCGATAAAAAAGAGGAATTTATTTCATTTGTGTAACATACAAAACAGTCCGGCGCCGGGGAAGTTTAGATCAGACACCGCGCATCGCGTATGCGAATCGCGTATGCGTAGTAAAAAAATACCTTTGCGCGTACTTGCCCTGAGGGGCTACGCGGGGCTACGCTGCGTACGGGGCATACGTACGCTGCGTATTGGCGTATCGTGAGGACGCGCGAGTGTATCTCGCCCTTTAACATTGTGTGAGTTAAACCCAAAGAAGACACTCTGGGCTTCACAACAAGTAATACCCAAACTTTAACAAGAGGCAGTTCTGTAACACAGATGTCCTCCTGACTCATGGTGCAGCCCGGAACACTAAAATACTTCTAAACGTTATGGGAAATCAACACAGCAGTCCCCGTTTTTAGTTTCCTTTTTGATTGTGGCACTATGAGTTGTATTTCTTGTTGGCTTTGATCAGTGGTGGAGAAAGTACTCAAACACTGTACTTAAGTAAAAGTACAAATAAACAGACAAAATGTACTCTAGTAAAAGTAGAAGTACCATATTAATGTTTTTACTTAAGTAAAAGTAAATAAGTACTTGCTTTTAAAAATACTTAAAGTATTAAAGTAAAAGTACTTGCTGAATGTATTACCTAATGCAATGGTTTGCAAAATCATCAAGTGTGCGTATATTTTCTGTAATACATTAATAGTGTTGACTGTTGAGTCATTTTAAAGAACAATGCTGCAGATAATACATGTTTTTATTGTGTTTACTCTGACACAGTTCACACTTGGACTTGTGATTCTGTGCGTCAGTATTTCAGGGATGACATGAAGAGTTAAATGTCATTAAGTAAAATAAGAAAGAGGAATGATTTTACCTTTGAACATTTTTATTTAACACAAACCAATGTGTCATTTTAACTGCAGTAAACACGTTTAAGTAAAAGTTGTCTGTTTGAAAAAAGGAGCATTAGACCTAACAAAGGAACATCTGATCATTTCAACTCCAGTTTGTCTTCAACTCTAGTTAAAATACTGTCTAGTCAACCTTGTAATGGGTCAATAGTGAACAATATTTTAACTTCCTGACACCATTTTCGAAACTTGGACCTGAGTGTCGAGACATTTGGAGACATCTCTTGTCTCCTGTCCTAACATCCCATGAACTGACACATTTTAATATTGCAGCAAGAATTTATTGTCCAAGTTCAGAATAAGTTGTTTTTCAAGTTTTTTTTTAGTCCAGTCTGTCTCTGTTGGGAGAGAGAATCTGTCCTGCTGAACTGAATAGTCTTTCAATAATATTTCAATAGTCTTTCAATAAGGCCATGGGTGTTGTGTATCTTGCTGCCTCTGTGGTGGTGCTGTGGGTGCTCCCAGCTCAGTGACGTATATACTAGAATATATGTCACTGGTCCAGCTCTTCTTGAAGGCAGGTCTAATGTTACCTGTCCACTTTGCAGTGATTCAATGGACCAACTCCCCTCTCGACATCAGTTACTTTCAAACTAATGACAAATCAAAAAGCTGCAACGTGAATGTAACTTGTAACTCAACACATTATAGAAATGTAGTGTAGTAGAAAGTACAGATACTTCATGTAAAATCTAGTGGAGTAAAAGTAAAAGTACCCACATTTAATTCTACTTAAGTAAAGTACAGATACATGAAAAATGTACTTAAGTACAGTTACAAAGTATTTGTACTTTGTTACATCCCACCACTGGCTTTGATCAACAGATACAGATTTAAACTATAATTGTACACTAATATACCGCTAAGCAGGATGGGAAATCAACACAGTTCACTCCCCGTTTATTAGTTTCGTTTTTGATTGTGGCACTATGAGTTTTAATTCTTGTTGGTTATGATCAACAGATACAGATTTAAACTATTCATTGAATTTATAAATGTAAATTCAATGCATAGTTTAAATCTGTATCTGTTGATCCCACATTTATACCACTTGGGATGAATACAGTTAGCCCACATGGGCTTCCCATGCTGGGCACATTATACTAAAATCACATGGGTCCTATATACTGATGCACATATCTGTCCCATTCCCAGTTAGCCCACATAAAAATGAGCTGGGGCCTATATATACATGCCCAGGTTGAAGCCATGTAAGGTCATCCCACATTTAGCCCACTTGGGGTAAATACAGTTAGCCCATAAGGGCTTCCCATGCTGGGCCCATTATACCGAAACCACATGGGTCGCATATAATAATGCCCATTTCTGTCCCATTCCCAGTTAGCCCACATACAATTGAACTGGGGCCTATATATCTATGCCCAGGTTCAACCCATGTAAGGTCAGCCCACACTTATCCCAATTGGGGTAAATACAGTTAGCCCACATGTGCTTCCCATGCTGGACCCATTATACCGAAACCACATGGGTCCCATATAATATTGCCCATTTCTGTCCCATTCCCAGTTAGCCCACATAAAAATGAACTGGGGCCTATATATACATGCCCAGGTTGAAGCCATGTAAGGTCATCCCACATTTAGCCCACTTGGGGTAAATACAGTTAGCCCATAAGGGCTTCCCATCCTGGGCCCATTATACTAAAACCACATGGGTCCCATATAATAATGTCCATTTCTGTCCCATTCGCACTTATCCCACATAAACACGAACTGGGACCTTTACATTCATGCCCAGGTTCAACCCATGTAAGGTCAGCCCACTCTTATACCACTTGGGGTAAATACAGTCTGCCCATATGGGCTTCCCATGCAGGGCCCATTATACTAAAACCACATGGGTACCATATAATATTGCCCTTTTCTGTCCCATTCCCAGTTAGCCCACATAAAATTGAACTGGGGCCTAAATATACATGCCCAGGTTGAATCCATGTAAGGTCATCCCACATTTAGCCCACTTGGGGTAAATACAGTTAGCCCATAAGGGCTTCCCATGCTGGGGCCATTATACTAAAACCACATGGGTCCCATATAATAATGTCCATGTCTGTCCCATTCGAAGTTATCCCACATAAACACGAACTGGGACCTATATATCTATGCCCAGGTTCAACCCATGTAAGGCCAACCCACACTTATCCCAATTGGGGTAAACACAGTTAGCCCACATGTACTTCCCATGCTGGACCCATTATACCGAAACCACATGGGTCCCATATATTATTGCCCATTTCTGTCCCATTCCCAGTTAGCCCACATAAACACGAATTGGGACCTTTACATTCATGCCCAGGTTCAACCCATGTAAGGTCAGCCCACTCTTATACCACTTGGGGTAAATACAGTCTGCCCATATGGGCTTCCCATGCAGGGCCCATTATACTAAAACCACATGGGTACCATATAATATTGCCCTTTTCTGTCCCATTCCCAGCTAGCCCACATAAAAATGAACTGGGGCCTAAATATGCATGCCCAGGTTGAAGCCATGTAAGGTCATCCCACATTTAGCCCACTTGGGGTAAATACAGTTAGCCCATAAGGGCTTCCCATGCTGGGGCCATTATACTAAAACCACATGGGTCCCATATAAGAATGTCCAAGTCTGTCCCATTCGAAGTTATCCCATATAAACACGAACTGGGACCTATATACAGGTAGTCCCCGATTTACGAGCGAGATCCGTCACAACGAGGCGCTCGTAAACCGGAAATCTCGTAATTTGGAACGGCCGCCATTTCGCTCGTAAATCCGGAAATCCGCTCGTAAATTGGAACGGTTTTCGCTAGCGCACCTAAAAACACTCTATTTTCATCTAAAAACTACTTTTGAGTGCATAAAAATGATCGGAAACGTGTGTTTATATGCTTAACTTGCTAACTGAAGTGAAAAAACACATGAAAACTCAGTATTTTTTTCGTTTTTTCCAAAAATGTGCAGCTCGTAAGTCTGGAACCTCGCAGATCAGAGCGCTCGTAAATCGGGGACTACCTGTATCTATGCCCAGGTTCAACCCATGTAAGGTCAGCCTACACTTACCCCAATTAGGGTAAATACAGTTAGCCCACATGTGCTTCCCATGCTGGACCCATTATACCGAAACCACATGGGTCCCATATAATATTGCCCATTTCTGTCCCATTCCCAGTTAGCCCACTTAAAAATGAACTAGGACCTATATATACATGCCCAGGTTGAAGCCATGTAAGGTCATCCCACATTTAGCCCACTTGGGGTAAATATAGTTAGCCCATAAGGTCTTCCCATGCTAGGGCCATTATACAAAAACCACATGGGTCCCATATAATAATGTCCATTTCTGTCCCATTCGCAGTTATCCCACATAAACACGAACTGGGACCTATACATTCATGCGCAGGTTCAACCCATGTAAGGTCAGCCCACTCTTATACCACTTGGGGTAAATAGAGTCTGCCCACCTGGGCTTCCTATGCAGGGCCCATTATACTAAAACCACATGGGTCCCATATAAATTACCCATTTTTGTCCCATTGCCAGTTAGCCCTAATAAAAATGTACTGGGCCCTATATATCCATGCTTAGGTTCAACCCATGTAAGGTGATCCCACATTTATACCACTTCGGATGAATACAGTTAGCCCACATGGGCTTCCCATGCTGGGCACATTATACTAAAATCACATGGGTCCCATATACCGATGCGCATATCTGTCCCATTCCTAGTTAGCCCAAATAAAATTCAACTGGGGCGAATATATCTATGCCCAGGTTCAACCCATGTAAGGTAAGCCCACACTTATCCCAATGGGGGTAAATACAGTTAGCCCATAAGGGCTTTCCATGCTGGGCCCATTATACTAAAACCACATGGGTCCCATATAATAATGCCCATTTCTGTCCCATTCCTAGTTAGCCCACATAAAAATGAACTGGGGCCTATATATCCATGCCAAGGCTGAACCCATGTAAGGTCATCTGACACTTATCCCACTTGGGGTCAATACAGTTAGCACACATGGGCTTCTTATACTGTGACCATTATACTAAAGCCACATGGGTCCCATATAATGATGCCCATTTCTGTCCCATTCCCAGTTAGCCCACATAAAAATGTACTGGGCCCTATATATCCATGCCCAGGTTGAACCCATGAAAGGTGATCCCACATTTATACCACTTGGGATAAATACAGTTAGCCCACATGGGCTTCCCATGCTGGGCCCATTATACTGAAACCACATGGGTCCTATATAGTATTGCCCATTTCTGTCCCATTCCCGGTTAGCCCACATAAAATTGAACTGGGACCTATATATCCATGCCAAGGCTGAACCCATGTATGGTCATCCGACACTTGTCCCACTTGGGGTCAATATAGTTAGCACACATGGGCTTCCCATACTGTGCCCATTATACCGAAACCACATGGGTCCCATATAATATTGCCCATTTCTGTCCTATTCCCAGTTAGCCCACTTAAAAATGAACTGGGAGCTATATATACATGCCCAGGTTGAAGCCATGTAAGGTCATCCCACATTTAGCCCACTTGGGGTAAATACAGTTAGCCCATAAGGTCTTCCCATGCTAGGGCCATTATACAAAAACCACATGGGTCCTATATAATAATGTCCATTTCTGTCCCATTCGCAGTTATCCCACATAAACATGAACTGGGACTTATACATTCATGCGCAGGTTCAACCCATGTAAGGTTAGCCCACTCTTATACCACTTGGTGTAAATACAGTCTGTCCACATGGGCTTCCCATGCAGGGCCCATTATACATAAACATGAACTGGGACTATACATTCATGCGCAGGTTCAACCCATGTAAGGTTAGCCCACTCTTATACCACTTGGTGTAAATACAGTCTGTCCACATGGGCTTCCCATGCAGGGCCCATTATACTAAAACCACATGGGTCCCATATAAATGACCCATTTCTGTCCCATTGCCAGTTAGACCACATAAAAATGTACTGGGCCCTACATATCCATGCTTGGGTTCAACCCATGTAAGGTGATCCTACATTTATACCACTTGGGATGAATACAGTTAGCCCACATGGACTTCCCATGCTGGGTCCATTATACTATAATCACATGGGTCCCATATACACATGCACATATCTGTCCCATTCCTAGTTAGCCCAAATAAAATTCCACTGGGGCGAATATATCTATGCCCAGGTTCAACCCATGTAAGGTCAGTCCACACTTATCCCAATGGGGGTAAATACAGTTAGCCCATAAGGGCTTCCCATGCTGGGCACATTATACTAAAATCACATGGGTCCCTTATACTAATTCACATATCTGTCCCATTCTCAATTAGCCCAAATAAAATTGAACTAGGGCCTATATATCTATGCCCAGGTTCAACCCATGTAAGGTCAGCCCACACTTATCCCAATTGGGGTAAATACAGTTAGCCCACATGTGCTTCCCATGCTAGGCCCATTATACCGAAACCACATGGGTCCCATATAGTATTGCCCATTTCTGTCCCATTCCTAGTTAGCCCACATACAAATGAACTAGGGCCTATATATACATGCCCAGGTTGAAGCCATGTAAGGTCATCCCACATTTAGCTCACTTGGGGTAAATATAGTTGGCCCATAAGGGCTTCCCATGCTGGGCCCATTATAATAATAATAATAATAATGAATTCAATTTATAACGCACTTTTCATTAATGAAAATCTCAAAGTGCTACAAGGAGCAACAGAATTAAATGACAATAAAACAGACAATAAAACAAATAATAAAACATTTAAAATCAATAACAATATCAGCTAAGATCAAAAGTAGAATCATGAGGAGGTAGAGTATGCTCGGTCGAAAAGAAAGGTCTTCAAGTCGCTCTTAAAGTCAACCACAGACTGTGGGGCTCTTAGACAGTCAGGAAGAGAGTTCCACAGGCGGGGAATTTAATTATATTAAAACCACATGGGTCCCATATAATAATTCCCATTTCTGTCCCATTCACAGTTAACCCACATAAAAACAAACTGGGACCTTTATATTCATGCCTAGGTTTAACCCATGTAAGGTCAGCCCACTCTTATAACACTTGGGGTAAATGCAGTCTGCCCACATGGGCTTCCCAAGCTGGGCCCATTATACTAAAACCACATGGGTCCCATGTAAAATAGCCCATTTCTGTCCCATTGCCAGTTAGCCCACATTAATGCTGTTTAGGACCCATATATTTAGCTCAACAGGGCCAACAAAATGGGTTCCTTTATGGGATAACCATATGGGTCTCATGCAGTTAGCCCAGATAAATCCCATGCCCACTTGTTACCCAAGTAGCCCACAATAACCCCATGTGGGGCCCAACTATGTTTGCTGGCTGGGTCTCAGACTGCAGTGGGCTCACTGCCTCCTGATAAGTGTCAAGTTGTGTACCACCCGAAAAACCATCACATTGCTTTTCCTGACAGTAATGGAACGTATCCTGTTGATGATTTAGCCTGGTTTGTGGTCATGCTGTACTGCTGACCTTACCAGTCAACTGGATTGGATTGTGTGCTCTTGTTTCTGTCACTGATGACTCATTTATGGCTTCCCTAAGTAACGGTTCTCATTATGTCAGACACAAAAGGGCAATAGAAATCAAACCACATGATTCTCTCTGGGGAACGGATGTGACTCCAGAGTTTAAGCATTGGACTACGGGTGAGAAGGTGATGCTTTCTCTCTTCCCATGGGTTGGAGTGGGCAAGCTTCTCATATGCGTGGAGACCTTAGATTACCGCTTTGGAATTTTTTTGAATGCTACATTTAGGGCATTAGAGGGCATCACGGCTGAATTGACCGCCCTGCGTATTATGGTTCTGCAGCATAGATTGATTTTGGATTTGTTGACCGCTTCTAGGGGTGGGGTTTGTTCTATCATAGGTAAGGACACCTGCTGCACCTATGTTCGAGATGAAGCAGGCCCTGACCCGCAGGCCAGAGTGACCGACGTTTTGAACCAAGTTAATGAGCTGCAGAGAGCAAAGGCTGCAGATCCTCCATCAAGTTCTTGGGAGTTTTTGTCTTGGTTCACGAGTGGATCATGGAGTCAGATTGTAGTGAAGCTTTTGGTCTCTGTAGTTGCTGTTCTTATTATTTTTGTGTTTTTGGTGTGCATTCTTCCTTGTGCCCGATTCCTTGTCAACAAAATGATCAGAGCTGAGACAGGACCCGCAAATGTGATGCCCTTAATGGAGGGACTAGATGACAGCTCAACTGTTGACCAGGGGTCCCTGAACTTGGTGGACACTAAATATCTGTAAAATTAATCATTGGGTGGTCTCACAATTGACTATTGTGAGCCCAAAAGAGGGAGTGTTGGATTTTGCAGACTTTTTTATACTTTTTTACTTCATATTATGCATTTCAAGAAATGTAAATATATACAAATGTATGCTTTATACCTGCACAATATGTAGCTACTTTGTAAAATGTGTCCTTGAGGAAAGAGTGTGTTATGTACTCCAGAGTTTTTAATGTGTTTAAAAACAACAGTCTATCAGCTGACTGTTCCCTCCTGTTTTTTTTTTTTTTTTGCTGCTGTAGTCTGCTACAGCCTGCTAGTTCAGGAAGAATTCACTTTTTTTTACTCAGCCAAGTCCTTAATCAGGCTTAATAGGGTATATGCCACGGGTAGTGGTGACGTACTTCCGTTTAAATCTGGGCTCTACGCTACACTTCCGGTTCTGGTCGACAGCAGTTGTTTTTAGCGGTAGCTTCTAGAACTAGACCATGTAAAAGACACAAAAGGTAAATTATCTGCGAGCTACTGGTACAACAAGAGAGATTTGTTGTGTGCCGTTGTGTCCAGTGAATAGCAGGTACAATAGAGCGCTTAGTTTTTTATATTTTAATGCCAGAGTTCGTGGCTAACCGAGTTAGCCTTAAAGCTAACACTCGGTTGTAGCCGGCGTTTTAAACCTCAGAATATTCAAGAGCCAGCATCAAACAGTGGTTAAAAATGAGCTGTACCTGCATTGTTCCAGTGGAATAATTGTCCCTTCCATGACCGGGGCTTTGGGAGAGAAGCAGCAGAGAGGACAGCGAGGAGGAGAACACAGCTGCAGCTCAGTAAGAAACATGAATATGACTCGACTCCACATCCTGCACTTGTAGATTTAATGTTGGAGTCATGATGAGTGATTTAATAAAAGTTTGTAACTACATACTTTGAAAATAATATTCAGATTTTAACAGTTTTCTAATCTGTAAATATGTTTGTAAACTCCTAGTAACTTCAGGGCTGTTACACCTCTGAAATATTCTCTGCAGTTTCCTTTAATATGAAACCAGAACTGTTTCACTTCAATTAAACTTTTATTTCCTGAGATGTAATTATTTATTTTAAAGCATAACTCTCATAAAGAGTTCTCTGTTTGGTTTTTTACGTTATGTAGGTAAATATGAACACTTTTTTGTTTTTTCAGGTTTGCATCATCTGACCTCCTGATGTGTTTCTGACCCATGACTGCGCTGCTCTGCCATTCATGGTCGGTGTTCACCAAGAATGAGATGAGAGGAACTCCCCATCAAGTTCAAGTTGTGTTTATTTGTCATATACAGGTTAACACAGAGTTAACAGTACAATGAAGTGCTCAGGATGAGAAGAGCAGATTTGACTTGCTAAAAATCAAACTACAGGTAGTCCCCGATTTACGAGCGCTCTGATCTGCGAGGTTCCAGACTTACGAGCTGCACATTTTTGGAAAAAACGAAAAAAATACTGAGTTTTCATGTGTTTTTTCACTTCAGTTAGCAAGTTAAGCATATAAACACACGTTTCCGATCATTTTTATGCACTCAAAAGTAGTTTTTAGATGAAAATAGAGTGTTTTTAGGTGCGCTAGCGAAAACCGTTCCAATTTACGAGCGGATTTCCGGATTTACGAGCGAAATGGCGGCCGTTCCAAATTACGAGATTTCCGGTTTACGAGCGCCTCGTTGTGACGGATCTCGCTCGTAAATCGGGGACTACCTGTATACTAAAAGCATGCAAAGTGAAAAAGTAATTATAATATTCACAAAGTCCTGAAGAGAGACAGTAAACATGGTTGGATATACAGTAATGATGCAGCAGGATGAATTTGAATGAACTACTGTAAGTATTTCAAACTAGTAATACAGTACAAGCTAACATGCACATAGTTATATATATACAGTATATATATATACACTACACATAATCAACATTACACAGGTTGTGTGACAGGTTATTGCACAAGTAGTGACATTGAGATTGAATTATTAGTTATTACCAGTTGTTCAGTGTTATTTATTGATTATTTATCCACACCACCCCGTCAACCAATATCCTGCAGCCCGTTGAGTTCTTCCTGTTCTTAAATGACCTTGACCTTGGATGAAAGCAACGGGACCTTGCTGACCGGTACGGTGTCCATCAGTCCACGGTCAGGCGGATTATCACTGCAACTTTTTGACAGTACTCGGCTCAATTAGGACCCGATACCTGAAGAGCAGATGCATAAAAATCTACCTGCAGACTTCAGGACTACTGTACCCTGACACTACAGTCACACTACTTACTACTTGTAAGAAAATAAAATGTTCAAAACATTCTGACTTTGTCTTCTTATTATCACCCAAAAAAATGTGTATGTTGATTTAAGACAGGCTTAGAGTTCAGTTTTATTTTAGCCAGTTTATTAAAAACAAATTTGATGATGATGTTACATTACTGTAGAAAACGTTTGAGGCACAAGATTTAAACAGTTTATAGCATTACAGCTTCTGACTTTAAGTCACAGCTTCCTCGACAGCTAATGGAGATTTAAAAACATTAATCAGTCAGACAAAGGTAAGTGATGAAGCAGCTCTTCTGTTCAACCATCCACATGGATCACATGTCCTTCGTCATCAGTGGAGCAACTTGTTTGTATTTGATCTCAGCTCACAAACATCCAGGCTGGACCAGCTGGCTCCCTCCTCATCATCATCACTACGGTGTCCTGTCCAGTGAAAGAAAACATCTCTTATTAAGAGCTGCTATAAACAGTGAGATTCACAAAACCATATAGCAGACATGTGTTGAATATAAAGAGTTTATATTGTCTGATATTTAACTTCAACTCAAGTTTTGTACACAAACTTGAATTAAAATAATTAAATTAAAATAACTTGTGTTTCTAAATCTGCTCTAAATCTCCTGCCTCCTTGTTTGAAACTGAACTGTCAGGTGGCTTTGACTCAAACAGTGGCTTCTGCTGCTCCTCATGGACTGTAAACACTCAGCCCTGACTTCTCCTGCCTCCTTGTTTGAAACTAAACATTTGTGTTAAATCAGAAATGTACAGACAAAACACGTTTACTCAACAATTTAGCAAGGGTTAACTATGTTAGCTGTGTTAGCCTACATGATGCAGTTTGGTGAACTGAAAACAAATACAGACTTACCTTCATAGTTATTTATGTAGTTGGACACATAAAGCTTAAATCCTTTGTCTTTCTTAGATGTGCGCTTTAGACAAAGGTCTGAATAATTCTGTACACATTGACTGTCGGAAAGTCCTGCAGAGATTGTGTAAAGATCGCCATTCTGTGGCTGTGAACCGGAAGTGCGCCCTCTGGCCCATGAATGCGGAAGTGCTAGAAAGGAAGTCCGTGGCATATAGACTTACTTACTTACTTACTTACTGCCCTCTAGTGACAACACAAAGAACTGCATAAATCGAATGAAAAATCGTTCAGTGGCACATCCTTTACATACTTTCACAATGACAGCGTGAATTGCTTTATAATTTTTACTGTTACTGCTGTTAAAATGTGTTATATGAATATTTGTGTTTTGTTATCAGTTTTGGTAAAACACTCTTTTAATCTTTTAAACTATTTCCCCCTTGTAAAATAAAGGAATACTGTAGTCATCATAAATGACCTCACTTTTGCGTTTATTTTGAAAATCCTAACGGAAATGTTTAACGTTTGTACAAGTTCTAATTTGACAAAACCAATGTGCTGCACTTACAAACTGTGACCACAAGAGGGCAACAAAGCCCCGTAGCTATGGGGGAGGAGCAGTGATTCATTCATTCAACCTTTATGAACCAGTAGGTTTTAAACGCTTGAAGCAGCTCAGTACTGAACAACTCCAGTTTTATTACTTTTGATTGCTGATTGTTATGAATAATAATAATAATAATAATAATAATAATAATAATAATAATAATAATAATAATAATAATAATTATTATTATTATTTTTTTTACTGACCTTTATTTAACCATGCATTGTAAACACAGGTCTCTTTTTGAATAGAAGCCTTGGATTGAAATAAAAACAGCAAATTAATTAACAGTTTTGAAAAAAAAAAGAAGCCATATTTGTTACTGTACCAATGGAAACAATATCCCTATTACTGTACATTAAATAATATGTAATACAACATTAACAACATATCCTGAAAGCATTAATTGTCAATCAGGTTTATTACACTAATCTAGTTTATTACACTAATCCACTACAAAGAACTGCATAACTAGGATGAAAAATCGTTCAGCAGCACATCCGTTGCATACTTTCACAATAAAAACATGAATCCACTTTATAATGTTTAATGTTACTGTTGTTAAAATGTGTTTTATGAATCTTTGTGTTTTGATATCAGTTTTGGTCGAACACTCTTTTAATATTTTAAATTTTCCCCTGGTAAAATAAAGGAAATCATCATGATTAAAGGCCTCACTTTTGCGTTTATTTTGAAAGTCTCAAACGGCAAAGTTTAACGTTTGTACAAGTTCTATTTTCACAAAACCAATGTTCTGCACTTACAAAACTTAACCACAAGAGGGCAACAAAGCCCCGTAGCCTTGGAGACGTGCCGTAACATATATTTGTCAGTTTTATTACTTTTGATCGCTGATTATTATAACAACAATAGTTATTATTATTATTTTATTTTAATTTTACAGACTTTAATTTAACCAGGCACTATACGCAGATCTCTTTCTGAATGGAGCCCTTGGCCTGACATACAAATAGCAAATTAAGTAACAATTTAGAAGAAAAAAAATTCGCCATATTTGTTACGGTATCAATACAAACAATATTTATATTACTTTAAAATATATACAATTATGTATTTTATAATACGAATGAAACCTCAAAACATCAATTTTCAAGCAGATTTACATACTGCCCTCTAGTGGCGACACAAAAAAACTGCAGAAATTGTATGAAAAAAAATCGGTTAGTGGCACATCCGTTACATACTTTCACAATAAAAGCATAAATCAGCTTTACGCTAACATTGATTCTTCCGGTCACAATTTTGCTTCGAAAAGGTCACGAGTGCGCCCACAGCGCCGTAATATCGTCAGACAACGTCGAATGTTTTGGAAGTCGTGTCTTGCAGAAGAAGGTGTGGTTTTGAAGTGAACATTACTAGCTGAACAGACACGTTGGTCCACAACAAGCTAACTGCTAAGCTGCGCTCTCAGGTAAGTAGGACAACCTGTTTAAAGTCATCAGTCACTGTTATAATGACATGTCAACAGTTTTGCTTGCTGTTTTAATCATGTTTACGCGACATTAAAAACTCGTAA
>JBBPBX010054456.1:0-12632 GCA_038048925.1 Garcialebias charrua | reverse complement strand
TATATATATATATATATATATATATGTAGTGCAAAATGATTTATAGTTAAAATACCATGTCAGTGCAGCTTTAAACGCTCCTGGACGGATCCCGGAGCTCCCATCATGCTCCCATTGTCCCGACTCCTCGACGTCGCTGGAATGGAAGCAGCAGGCCTCGCCAACGTTCCCCCCATTGAGGAGACTCTGGCGGCTCACCTGGTCCCCGTAACCACGGAGATGAAACCCGCACTACCCAGCAGGGCCTGCCGCGCTTCAGAGAAACAACTCGAGAAGTGCTACACGGCTCAGGGCCTCGCGGCTCGTGCGATGAATGCATCAACCATGGTGCAAGCGTACCTGGAGGAGAAACTGCAGCATATCCAGGTAACAAAGGACGAACAGGCCGTGATGGAAGCCATGGAAGAGGCCCGCCGTGCCTCGGACCTCATGCTCCGCATGATGGGGACAATAGCTATTTCTTAGGGCAAGGCGATGGCGGAAATAGTTGTCGCCCAGCGCCATCTTTGGCTAACTCTGTCGGACCTCCCGGAGAACCAGAGTTCCACTCTCCTCCAGCACCCGATCGACTCAACGGGACTTTTCGGGGGAGCTCTGGAACGTGTCCAGGCCAGACTGGAACAAAGGCGCAAACAAGTGGAAGCCCTCAGCGAGGGGTTGCCAAGAAAAAACTTTGCCCCCCAAAAGGAGAACGGCCTCCTACGGAAGAGACTCGCAGGTCACGGTGGGACCTTCCAGGGACAACCAAGGACCTCTTCAGTGTCCCCATGGGGAAAACAGGCTCGAACTTGATGAAACAGGGCGAGCTGATAATTCTACAGGCTTACCCGCCCACGTGGTACGGGAACCTGATCTATTGAGCCCAGTCTCCCCTCGTAAAAGACTACGAGGGGCGAGCGGCATGTGTGTGTGCACCAAACATGACTCGACCATTGCATGTATAAATAAAACAAACACTGTTTCGCACATGTACAAAAATAAAAGTACCAAAACACAAACTGCTCTGGTTCTTGATTCGAGTCCCATTTTTATAAACCAACCATGTGGTCAAACTATGAACCGCAGCAAGACACACGAGCTCTGCCGGAGGCGGCCAGATCTTGCGATATCTCCTGTTGGGCCGACGAGGCTGCCCAAGGGAGTGCTGGAGGGGTCAAAGGTCACCCCTCTGACGCTCAAACATGTCGGGCAGCAATGCAACATGCCCTCCAGACTCAGTGCACATGCGCAGGCCTGGAAGTCATGCCTACCGAATGATTGGGTCATGACGACGATTTGTCATGGGCTCAAGTTGCAGTTCTCTAAGAAACCACCCTGTTTCACAGGGGTGCTACAATCTAGGATCAACCCTGCACGCGCACACATGCTAAGGAAGGAAGTTTCAACAATGCTGCAAAAGGGAGTGATTAGTTTGGTCCCTGGACGCAAGCTACGCTCTGGCCACTACAGCAAGTACTTCCTGGTGTCCAAAATGGATCATTCTCTGAGACTAATTCTGGATCTCGGGACTCTCAACAAAAGGATTAAAAAATTTAAGTTCAAGATGCTTACACTGCGGCAAGTCCTCCAGTCCACTCCAGAGACCTGGAGAATACGCCTGTACAGTGGATTTAAAAGATGCCTATTTCCACATAGGCGTATGGAGGAAACACAAAAAATTCCTCCGCTTCACTTTTGAGGGGAACGCTTATGAATTTAAAGCTTTACCCTTTGGTTTAAAGACTGCTCCATGCACATTTACGAAATACCTGGATGCAACTCTGACCCCTCTTAGGAATCAAGGACTCAGGGTCATGAACTACTTGGATGACCTACTGATTCTGGCAGAAAGTAGGCCCAGTCACACTCCTACAGGGTGATTGGTCACTTGGAGTCTCTTGGGTTTGTCATAAACCTACAAAAGAGCGATTTAACTCCATCACTGGTTACCGTATTTTTGGGAGTACAGATCAACACCGTCCAGTACAGGGCATGGCTCTCGAAGGAACGAGCTTCCTCCATTCGCCGTTGTCTGGACAAATTTAAACTGGACCATTGGGTCCCTGTTGTAGTGCTCTGTGGGTCAGTAAGGTAGCCACAAGGTACGTAGCAGGTCCTTACTGTAGCCTACCTTCCAAGAGAGTCTCTCGAACTGGTCCCTGTGTGTGGGTATTACCTGTAACTACGGGGAACAGCTCCGACTTAAGGCTGTTGATGAGAGAATTCATCTGGACAATTCACCACCTCTATTTGCTAGTCTCAGCCCTATTCCACCTTACACGTCTCTCCACCTTAGCTGCGGGGGACTGGAGAGGTTAGCATAAGGAAACTAAGCATTCACGGTGACTTCTCTCCTATATTAGCTTTGCAATTGTTACTGGTCCAGTAATTTTAGAATCCAGAAGATTGGACCCTAGGGCGATGTTTTATTTACTCCTTGTGCTAATGTTTAACCTTTAAAAACCTCCTACAAGTGATGTTACTTAGTTGAACCAAGTTTTCGGAATCCAGAACAAAAATTCATTAAGCTGGAGACGAGAGTTTTACGTTTTGCTCTGCTCTTTAATTTGAGTAAATTTGCAAGGGAACAGCGATATAACATAGCGATACAAAGGATTTACTTGAGTATATATAATTTTTTAGATATAAGAAACATAAACTGGATGAATTCTTGATCTTGATGCAGGATAATTTCTTAGGAAGGGGATTCTTGGGAAGTTGTTTCTCCTCTGGTCCCTTTGGGGCGGACGAGTGGAGATCCTTCCTCTTTGTCTTCGTTTCTTCAGATCAACCCAACACTCGCTATCTTCAATCTAAGTCCTCACCCAGTAAAAGTATTTATCCTTAAACTCAAGCACCCACCTACATCTTTGAGCAATTAGATAGGAGTAGCAACTTGGCTTTTTATCAGCTGTTTTATCTGTTGTTAGTCTAATTTGAATTAAATTCTCAGATAAGGCAGGATTGGAGAAGCGTCTCACTAGCATACTTTTGTTCAGAAACTCTGGAGTTCCTTAAGTAAATACTAGGAGCAATCACCTCACCTCCGTAGGTAAGGCTCGCCTCTGCGTGCCTTCAGCTGGTCAGGAACGAGGGATCAGGTATTCTGATTCGGGCTGAGTTCTGGGGGGGGAGGGGGACGCTCCCTCAACCCTTCGGCCGAAGGGAAAGAGCTGAGTTCTCCCCGTCGGATCACCGGCACCCCCTTGGATCAGCTGGGCAGCTTGTCCTTCGCCTTCTTCTCCGAGATCAGTCGTCAGCATCTGGATACTTTGACTTTAGGTTGAACATCAGCCCTCAGTAGCCAGATTCAAGGCTTTTTATAACACTTCAGTCCCCCTCTCTGTTGGAGAGGGGGAGGGGAAGAATCTCTGTTCTCATTGGTTGCTTTCAGTGCGTGCATAGGCAAGCCTGACGAAGTTCTGGCTGTGGACTATCTCTCTCTTTGTTATTTCCTTATTAGGTAATTAAAACCCTTTTGCTCAAAGCTTCTGGTGGGTTGCTAGGTAAAGGAGGAACACTTTTACCATGAGTTGATTACACACTTGTTTCATTTCCTTTTTTAAAAGTCACATCTTAACTATAAGATTCATCATACATTTGTTAGAATCATAGCACATTTAAACACACAGTTCAATTGTTAAAAAGGATCATCACAAAATTAGTTAACAAAAATACCCTTATTCATTGTATCATTGTCACCGGATCACATGATTATATTCTTATTTAAATTAAGAAACATGTCTTCCTGTCAAAACTGCTTTCTCCCTCTTTCTGCTGTTGTGACCATGTCCTGTGTTTGCTTATCTGCTCTGATGTTATTCAATAACCACGATGCGGGTATGTGTGTTTCTATGGGACCTATCTGGGGTAAACACAAATTTTAATTAAATTTAACTTTAATTAAACAGAATGTAAATTACTTTAATGCAGCCAGCTGTTGGCTACAGTATGTGGCAGTCCCATAAAAAGTACAAGGCCCAGTTCTGCCTGGATAATCAACACTTTATATTTACCAAAACCTTATTTTATGAGAGTCTAGGTGTATTCAGCTTATATAAGGGCTGAATCCAATAATTAAAAAATCATGGTTGATTGACACCCCCTGCTTGGATTCAGTCTTTGCACTTTACACATTATTTATGACCTTCAAGCCAGTCCTCATCGTTATCATCAACTTCCACCTGTAAGATGTCGTCTTCTTCCTCGTAGTCCAACTCGCTCGAATCTTCCTGATCCCGTCCGGGTTCATCCTTGATGCGGGAGTCATCTTGGTATGTCATCCTTTCATCTGTTTCAGTCCAGGACTCCAGCACCACTATCTCCTCGAGCTCTAGTGGACTATTTGGTGGGGTACCAGATGGGTGCTGCGGGGTTATGGCCATTGGGTCGTTTCCTTCTGCAAGCCAAGGAGACTTTACCTGGTCCTCAACCCCAGGATTTGTGACAGTGGTGCCTATCTGGGTTGAGTCAGCCTCAGTTTGAGGAGACCCCACTTTCTTGGTCCATTTTTTAGCTGGTTGCAACGATTCTGACACATCTGGCACCTGCTTCGGGTTCATCAATGCTTGAATGCCAATGGATAACTGTTCTGCTTGGGTCAAATTGGTCAGGCTTTTTTCAGCGGTTATTGGGCCAAAGGGGATGAATTCTACTGGTCCCTCTACTCTGGGCTGAGCAATGCTTTCTAGGCTACCAGGATTTTGTTGACCTTCTCCTTTGGGTGCAAGGTTGTCCAGGAATTTATCTAATGTCTCTATTTCGTACATTTCTGGACATTCTAGGGTAAGAATGGGCGGTTCAGGGTAGTGCTTTAAGTGGAAAAAAATAAGTGCCGGTACCCTCCCTAATGTCATAATAATATGCATACCTGAAAACTCAGAAGGGATGAAAAAGGTGACAAACGTTGTGCCAACCACCCCCCCCCACCGAAAGATTTTGTTATTTTTTAACATGCTTCAAGTAAAAGTCATTTACTAACCTAATTTAATGAGAACATAAATAGGAAAGATTGTGTCAACCAAAAAATTAACAACCAACAACAGCAGCAAGTCAAATACAGCAGAACATTTTGCTAACAATGTGCTGCTCCGAGTCAACAGATGCATTTAAAAACTTAAGACTTATCTCTTCAGACAGGCTTTTGGTTAATTTTGTACATTGATTTTAGAGTTTATGTTTTACCTTTCTGTATAGTACTTCTGTGATTTTATGATTTTATTTTTCCTTTTGTAAAGCACTATGTGACTCTCATGTCTGTGAAATGTGCTATATAAATAAAACTTACTTACTAACAGTAAAAACTAGTTTCTTAAATATGCTGGTGAAGATGTTTTGCCAGAAATTTTGAATAAAGTAGATGCCATTTCCTGCATTCTTGTGTATTTTAACAAGTTGTTAAACATCTATGTTTACCTACATGTAAACATGATTCACTAACTATTTTAGAGACATCTAACAAAATAAAGTCAGGTCCTGTGGACAGATTAAAAAATTGTTGAAATTATTATTGATCATGAATCAGGATATAGAGACACCTCATTTAACTAGTTCATATAGACATCATTCTGTTTTTAAATTCACTCCTGTGGCTAAGATAATTAAATTAATGTGACATTTTATCACAGTGGCTTTAGGGGTGCAATTGACTGTTATTTTGTTAATTTTTATTTAGTTTTATTTGTAACACAACATGCCATTTTACTAAACAATGGTTACACTGCATGTATAAAAATATTAACTTTACCCACACGTTGGAGGAGTTACTTCCGCTTCCCTCGCGCTCTGTCGCGCTGCAGAGTTTGTTTTTATTTTTTTTACAGATTTCGCTGTCGTCTCCTCCCCCTGTCTATCCTGAGGTTGTGATTGGCCAAATGACGCGCTCCACCAAAGATGTTTTATTGTCGTGAAGATGCATTACTCTTTCTTGAAATCCAGTCGGGGGAAATGATGCATTCTAATCTGCCACGGGTCTTTCAAGTGGAGAAGACGAAAATAAGTTCCGGAACGCACCTTACGCTTAAAAAAAGTCCCGGTACTCTCAGGGTTAAATTTTAGAAGTGGCGGAACTGGGTACCGGTGAGTTCCGGCCCACTTAAAGCACTGGTTCAGGGGTGTCTGATCTTTCGTCCATTGGCTCAGTTTCACTTGTTTGGGACAGTAAAAGGGATTGAGCTCTTGCTGGGTTCATGCGCTGGGTCTCCATCAGCAGGGATGGGGCCCAAAGCATATCTTGTGGATTCACTTCTCGGGTAGGAACCAGTGCAGGCCCATTACTCATGCCAGTTCCTAGCGGGGCAGACATTACCAGTAGGGGTTGAACGAGTACATAATTTTTAAGCTCGACATTATCATAAAAAAACTCGAGCGACGCTCGAGTAGCCGATGACGTCACAGGGTAAAATAAATAAATATAATGCATAAAAACGTCTTTACAAAAAGAAAAAAATGACTTACAAAACATTGGGAGCATTTATTATGCTCCTATCATTTATCATACTGCAGATAAGTCACAGAAAAAACAAAATTATGAGTTATTATTATTACTGTCATAGTGAAAGTAACGTGTCAAAAACGAAACTTATTTAAAACAGTGGGACGTTGACTCAGGTGACTCTGTGCGGCCTCTCTCAGCCTCTAGTGCTGCAATTACGTTTACTTTTAGAGATTATTGCGTTTATAGGTTTTTAATAGGGTTGGAGATCAATATTTGTTGCTTTTAGTTTGTGAAATATGAAGGTCAGAAAGCTTCTTCCATCGTTGGTGCCCGTGTTATATTTCACCTGCAATGCAACACCGCCCCCTACTGTCACAATCTTCTCTTCTGTGTGTATCTTACACAGAGAAGCCAAACAGAAGAGAAGCTTCTCTTCTGTGTAAAATGCACGCTTCTCTTCTGTGTGTATTTTACACAGAAGTATTTTACACAGAAGATAAGCCAAACAGAAGCTGCAGCTTCTCTTCTGTTTGGTTTCTCTTCTGTGTAAATTAAATACACACAAAAGAGAAGCCAAACAGAAGCTGCAGCTTCTCTTCTGTGTAAAATGCACGCTTCTCTTCAGTGTGCATTTTACACAGAAGAGAAGCCAAACAGAAGCTGCAGCTTCTCTTCTGTGTAAAATGCACGCTTCTCTTCAGTGTGCATTTTACACAGAAGAGAAGCCAAACAGAAGCTGCAGCTTCTCTTCTGTGTAAAATGCACGCTTCTCTTCAGTGTGCATTTTACACAGAAGAGAAGCCAAACAGAAGCTGCAGCTTCTCTTCTGTGTAAAATACACGCTTCTCTTCTGTGTGTATTTTAAACAGAACAGAAGCCAAACAGAATTCTCTTCTGTTTGGCTTCTGTTCTGTTTAAAATGCACGCTTCTCTTCTGTATTTTAGTAAAATACACACAGAAGAGAAGTGTGCATTTTAAACAGAACAGTTTGGCTAATTGGCTTCTCTTCTGTGTAAAATACGCTTCTCTTCTGTGTGTATTTTAAACAGAACAGAAGCCAAACAGAAGAGAAGCAGCTTCTCTTCTGTGTGTATTTTACAGGATGAGGATTGAGATGTCATAGGAACTCAAGACGCTATCACATATTCACAGTTCACACATTTTTTTTATTTACAGAAAAAATAAAACAAAATATCAGGGACTCATATTTATGCTCCTACTGTTTGTCATACTACTGACAAAATCAAAACTGTCATGCTGCAAATGGGACAGACATTTCTCTCACAGAAACGTGCAGCACTTAAAAAAACAAAACAAAAATCAGGGGTTAAAATAAAACTAAAAACAGAAAGGCAGGTTCCGCTGCAAAAGGGACAAACATTTTTCTCTCACAGAAACGTGCAGCGCTTTAAAAAACAAAACTAAAATCAGGAGTTAAAATCGTCAATCAAGCACCACTCCCTGAGTCCCTGCCCCCCCAGTTTTATTTTATTTAATCCACCAGTGGATTAAATGAAGTTCACTCACTGTCAACAGTCTCTGAGTCTTCAATTTTAGGTTTTGTTTTGCAATCCTGGTTTACGTTTAAGAAAACCAGAGCATCAACATGAGCAGGATGGAGGCTTGCCCGTTTTCGTGTAATGGTATTCCCAGCAAGAGAGAAAATTCTCTCGCTGGGAGTGCTGGTTGCTGGAACAGCTAAATACTTTCGGCTGAGTTTGGCCAAACGAGGAAATCTGTCCTGGTTGCTGGCCCACCACTGCAGTGGGTTTGTCATGGTGGGAATCTGTGGTAAGGAAAATAAATCCTGGACCTCTTCAGCAGCAGTGGAGCAGTGCACTGATGATGATCTCCTGTCGCTCTGAAAGTGTGGCCCAAAGAGTTGCAAGAAGTCCTCCTCCAGTCTGGCTCGTTTGGTCACTGGCTCGCTCTGGTTGGGCCTCTCCTCCTCTTCCTCACCTTGGACAGCTACACCTAGGAGGAGCAAATTGAATAACACAAAATAATAAAATATAATTTTAATTATTATTAGATAACAATATTAGAATATATTTAAATGTTTCATCCATCAGACCCACCTGTAGCTCCAGACGGCTCTGGCTCTCCCAAGTTGAGCAGGCTGGTCAGGTGACTCTGGGCGGCCTCTCTCTGGATCTGTGATAAGTACTGAAGATGTTTAAAGCGGGGATCCAGCATGCAGGCAATGACTGGGATGGACTTTGTCAGATTACTGGAATGCAGTTTGAAGCGTGTTTCCAGCTGTTGGCGGACTGCATTTTTAAAAGAGCGTATAACTCCCAGATCAGATGCTTGAGCATTCAGAGTCGTGCTGATACAGTTGAAAATCACCGGATAGATGAAGGAGAGTCAACATGTAACTCTCCGCACATTATTTCAGTCGCCTTTGCCAGGGGTTGAAGTACTGGAATCAGCTGTTCAATTACCTCCCACTGTGATGCTCTCATGGCAAGTGACTTCTGGACATTTGGCTTTGTCACATTTTCATCAGAAAGTACAGACTGCACTGCAATCCTCTGCTCAAACAGCCGCTGAAGCATGATGAATGTGGAGTTCCAACGAACTGGACAATCAATCTGGAGTTTGTTGGTTTTAGTTCCCAGTTGTTCCTGTCGTTTCTTCAGAGCACAAGTTGCAACTGATGAATGTCGGAAGTGGCTGACAACTCTCCTTGCTGCATCTACAGTTTTAACAACATCAGGAAGGATTAACCCAGCTTTTATTGCCAGCTGCAGTGTGTGTGCAGTGCAACCCAGATCGTTTGGAAAATGTTCACACAGCTCCATGGCTAGATTCATACTGCTGGCATTGTCGTGGACTGTGCAAAACACATTTATTCCCCATTCCTGGATTATGTTGGACAGACGATCAGCGATGTTGGCAGCAGTGTGTCTTTCTTGCATAGCAGATGTACACAGCACCCGGGCCTTCAGCTCCCATGACTCGGTTATGTAATGAGCAGTTGCTGTAATATATGGATCCATAGTGGAGGATGTCCACAGATCTGTTGTTAGTGACATACTTTGGTCTTTCATTTCATCAGCGATTTTTTCACGGAGGTTGTCATACTGGAGCTTAATAGTGCTCCACAGAGTGTTGTAAGATGCAACATCGTAGCCAGGTTCAAAAAACTGTAGCAACTCTCTGAAACCTTCTCCATGGACAGCAGCTAACGGCCTCATGTCTTTAACAACGAATTTCGCCAGTAAATTGTTGATTTGCTGCCGCCGTTGTCCGGATACAGCTGGATGTTTCAGAAAAGAGGCTACTGACCGTTGAGTGGAGCTTGCGGGTTGCGCCTGCGTTAGCATTAGCGGATGCTTCTTCAAATGGTTATGCATCGAAGTCGTACTGGAGTTGTACTTCAGCACAGCTTTGCAGATTTTGCAGGTAGTAGTTAAACCGGAGGATTCATCTTTCGTGAAGTATTTCCACACTACCGATGATTGATTTTTAGCTTTTTGAAAAGAATGAGCCTGCTCCATTACACCATCCGTAGTAGACAAAGACGAATCCATTTTCTTCTAGCCCGCGCTCGGAGCTTATCACGTGATGTGACGTACTGACGTCACCGCGACGTGATGACGTCACTACGGGTACCCGAGTTGGACAAGAAAGCCTCGATAGAAGTCAAAGCACTCGATCTGTCGAAAACTCGGTTATTCTGTTAATGCACTAATTACCAGTGGTAGTGGTTCTAAGGGGTCCGCTGTCGCCTCAATGTACGGACCATATACCAGGGCTAGTCCAGTATATACTGTAGATATGTCGCCACAAACCTAGTTCTATTGTTGAGATGTTCCCACACTTTGGCCACCACAGGGTAATATGAGGATTGTTACGGAATGGTTCCAACCAGCATATGGGGTTCAGAGTTTAAAGCAGAGCTCCAGATGACTTTGGAGGTTCTTTCTGTTTCTGCACATGCCTCTGCAGGCACTTGGGGCAGGCTATACGGATCATCTGTGACGAGGATTCCGTTCACCACCGTCTTACCCCGGCTTTACACATCCTGCCGTCCGTGTCCGCTCCGCCCCGCAGGTCGCAGCTGAACGAGTCCAATTTCCACTACCTGCGCTCCGCTCAGGTCCGCCTGGATGCGCTGCTCCGAGACGCATGCGCGGGAGTTACGAGATAGCGCGATAAATAAAGTGATAAATAATGAAGTCAGAACAAAACAATTCATTCGGTGGAAGACGGAGAACAACAGTAGAGAGACTGCTGCCTCGATCTTCTCTCGTAAATGAGCTACATGGTTCGAGCAACAGGAAGTGATGTTTACATTTCAGAATAAAATACTTTTTATTTATTTATTTCTTGTATTGCGTTTGTAGGCGTAGTCATAGTCATAAATATAATAGTTTAGTCATAGAATAGTCATAAATGATAGTTTGACAGCATTTTTGTACAAATAAATCCGTATAGAGCTAGGATTAGTCCGCCCGTGGTGATTTTATTTTGTAAATACGGAAGTTGTGCTCGTTCCTTTTCCTGTTGGTGCGACGTAATCTTCAAAAGTTGACTCCGGCACAGCTCCGTCGTCCGGCAGAAATAGAAAAATTTCTAATTTTGACGGACTGCCGTCCGCACGCCGCCGCTTGGCGCCGCCGTGCGGAGCCAGTGTAAATTCTCTCGTTGATTATAATGGGTGCGTATTTGCTGCGGAGGTCGGACCGGAGCGGGGCGGAGACGTAACGCAGGATGTGTAAAGCCGGGGTTATTCATTGCCCTCAAATGACATGGTTGGCACCACCAGGATGACCCCACTGCCCAGAGGTATTTGGTTTCTGTCAATTCACGATGGCAGAAACAGCAAGGTATCTCAGGTTCCTACGGGAGCAAACAGATGCGTCACAGGATTTTGCTCTTTACAAAAATCATCATGGTAAAAAATTTTAAAAACTTGTAAAAACCAAAAGTTCAAAAGAATGTAGGACTGGTGAGTTTGGCCAAAAAGAACAAAACGCCACCCAGGTAGACCCAACCCTATACAGGGCCGACGTGTCTCCTCAGGCGACAATCTATTTTTCAAAAAGCTCCTAATCAAACAATTGCGAAAACTGGACTACCAAAACTCACTCAGTCAAATGTAGGAAAAATAAGAATTATGTAAATGGTGTCATACTTTCGCCCAATGTTCTCAACATTGACCACCGGCCATTTGGGAGAACCTCGTCAGTTGATGTCACCTAGATTATTTGAGTAAATATGTAAGAGTGATTAAGTAATCATTCTAACGATAGTAAATAGTGATTAATGGTAATAATTATATAAAACGAGTAATAAAGTCAATAACTATATTTGTCTAAAAGCATTGCAAGGGGATGTGGTTTAAGCGTTGTTGGTTATACTGATCATATTGTTGTATCCTCAGGAATCACAGGTTACGATCTATGGATAACCTACGATTTTCATTTGCCTCCGGTACAGCAGGGAGTTTTCTGGACCTAAGTTTGAAGATGGCCCCATAAGTCATCATCCAGATTATGATGGGTATCGTGGTGCAGAGACCACTCCAGTATAGCACGGAACAGATTCCCCACACCAGGCCCCATCCAATTAATATGGACAATCTGAGCAACCAACGATTTCTACTTTCAGCTTGCAGAGACATAGTCAGATAAAGCAAATGCGCTACGACTGTAACAGCTATAATACCTTCTAGTATTGTGGTCACTAGTCTACCCACTGTGTTACCGCAGTGTGATTGCAGTATAGGTAATAGAGTTAAGGTGGTCAAACATTCTAAAGCCACTACCAGCGAGTCGACGAACAGCCAAACTGTAATCACTACTTTCTGTCGGGAAGACGGGTTTCTTTCGGGAAGACGTTTGAACCCTCCCTAACAGATAGACGACAAACAGGTGCGGAATAACCTCAACTCTCTTGAGTATCATGTATGTCACAATCATCTTGCCATAAGCTTGCATAGCTGTTTGGAATCGCGTTAACTTCTCTTTGCTCCACTTTCCGGTGTGGCAATAACACGTCCAGGCTATCAGTATCAAAAAGTATTCTATCGTGCCCCCGTTGAAGTAGGTAGGGCACGGTGGCCAGATCTTGTTTGGGGAAACGGTGGTGGTATTGGGCCATGCGTCAGAGGTACTCATGTCTGTTGGATCCATGGTTGTCTGGTGATTCTCAGTCTTCATGGTGTTAGATTCTTCTCTGCCTAAATCGGTAGTACGTTACTTGGGT
>JBBPBX010054455.1:0-23464 GCA_038048925.1 Garcialebias charrua | reverse complement strand
GAGCGAGTATGCTGAAGAATATTGCAATTAAAGTTTTTGAAGGAACAGAAGAGGGTTCAAAGTATTTCTATGAAGAATTTTATAGTAAATTCAGTTAAATATTTTAAAAGTACATAAAATAGATACATTATTGCACGTAGACTGATTGCAATAAAAACACAAATGAAACTGTAAATAGGAAAACAAAAGTGCAAATGGTGACTCAGTTTTTCACACAGTAAGGTAAAACTGATATTGAAGGACAGCTTAAAAAATAACAATTATGATAATTAAGATGTCATACTAAAGCACTTTTTACTGACCTAAGGACTTAAACAATCCACAAACATACACTCAGTGCTTACCTCTGTACAGCGCACTAAGCTGCCATCAGCCAGAACCAGCTCGTATGACACACAGATGTGCTGAAACAGCCCGTAAATGTGGGAAGAAGACTCGATGCCTGTACCCATCACCAAGCCACCTGAGAGCAAACAGAAGAAACCATGTTCAGCTGTAATTGAATTTCTGCACGAGTGATGACAACAGGAGGCAAACACATGAGGAGACGGCAGCGCTCGCCTGCTGCGAGTGTGCTGGACAGGGTAAATGAATGTACCACGGCCTGATGGGAAAACATTAAGACGGTTGGTGTGTTTATGGCATCAGGAAATCCATAATGAAACACGATCCAATGGTGCTTTCAACACTGCAGCCATTTCCTCCCTGTTTGAGCTACAACATCAGACCTATGATGAGATTAGAGAAGTCGCTGAGACTCTGAACAGGATGCATGCAGCAATGGATGGAGTGGGATAGTTTGCAGATCCACCACACTGAACAACAAGCTGTGGAAATTATCAATACACACACACATGCACACACATACAGTATACTGTATGTATACGTCATATCAGTCGGAAAAGGATGGATTGCTCTCTTCAGGTCGGGGGTGAGGTTCAGGCTCAAATGGAGGAGTTCAAATATCTCGGGGTTTTGTTCATGAGTGAGGGAAGAATGGAGAATGACAGATGGAGAGGTGCAACGTCTGCAGTATTGCAGACCCTGTGCCGGTCTGTTGTGGTGAAGAGGAAGCTGAGCTGTAAGGCAAAGCTCTCTGTTTACCAGTCAGTCTGCAGCGTCTATGGTCACAAACTCTGGGTAGTGACTGAAAGAATGAGAATGTATATACCGTACATTTCGGCATATAAGTCGCTGTTTTTTTAAATACTTATTTGCATGTCCTGCGACTTATGCTACGTTCACACCAAACGCATCAAAACGCTCCCAACGCACCGTGTTTGCTGCTCGTCACCAGTGTGTTCACACCGAACGCGCGCAGTTGGAGCAGCGTCTGGCTCCCTTCCCGGTCAGATTTGTTTTGTTTTCTGTTCACTGGGCAGATAAAATCAGCTGTATGTGAGCCTTGATAACACTTGAGTGGGTTTTCTACGAGCCGAACTGCAGCTCCTAAAGTCTTTGTTGAGATTAAAACGTTTTTTTTATGTTTGGGGTGATCGTACGCTCGAGCAGACAGCAGCAACAGTAAAAATGCCACGTTTCTTACCGGAGGCTGGTGGTGTCTTCATGGAGGCTCGATGGGGTAAGTTTAAAAAGCCCAAAAACAGTCCTGTCGTTGTTGCATCATCACATAGCAGAGTCTCTCCCAATTGGTTGCTGCGACGCATCGAGCAGCCAAAGTTCATTTGAATGAACTTTGGCTGCTCGACGTGTCGTCTGCTTTGGACGCGCGCGTGCGTGGGAAAGAACTGCCGCTCCCTGCTGCGCTGCTTGAAATGCTCAAGATGCGCCGCGCCTGTCACGACTCGGGGAACCCAGAGTTGTACGAGACCAGAAAGGACAAGATACAGTTAGCAGGAATAGTGATGTTTTATTATTTACAGTGCAATTATTTACAGTGGTTCATCTCTTGGAGATCCTGGGGAAGAGAGGGTTGGATCAGTGGAGTCCACTTGCAGCGTTCGTATTGTGATTGTTTTGTGTTTCCTTACAGATGAGGTGCTGAGCGTGGGTGAGATCTACCAGAGATCACCAGAGACAGAATCCAGGGGAATAGTCGGTACAGGTTTGATGGGCGTGTGGCTGGAAGGCAAGGCACGGAGGACTGGAACCTGGACCACGGGAACTCGGAACCAAACAGGAGTCGAGGAGACAGGATGACTGTAGGCACAAGAAAGGAGGTAAGTTTCTTTCGTACTGAGACACAACACTGGCTGAAAGCATAAATACCGTAAACAGGAATCAATGCTTCAGCGATGAGTCACACTAGACTGCAGCCTTAAATAGTGGAAGGTCCTCATCAGAAGGATGGCCGCCAGCTGGTGGAAATCAGCGGCCAATCAGGAGGTAGTGTTGCAGGTAGTGGAACTCATCACAGTACCCCCCCCTCAAGAACCGCCTCCAGGCGGCCTGAGACGCTTCTCGGGGTGATCCCTGAAGAACGTCGTGATGAGGCTGGGGTCCAAGATGAAGGACCGAGGGATCCACGACCGTTCCTCAGGCCCATAACCCTCCCAGTCGACAAGATACTGGAATCCACGACCCCGACGTCGCACGTCCAGAATAGTCCTCACGCTGAAGGCAGGGTGGTTGTCAACCAACCGGGCAGGCGGAGGGAGGTCAGCAGGGGGGCACAGGGGACTCGTAGAAACAGGCTTGACCTGAGAGACGTGGAAGGTAGGATGGACTCTCATGGAACGAGGAAGTTGTAGACGCACAGCAGAAGGATTGATGACCTTGGTAACAGGAAAAGGACCGATGAACCGGGGCGCCAACTTCCTAGGCGTGTCCTTGAGGTTGATGTCCTTGGTGGAGAGCCACACCTCCTGACCCACCTGGTAGACAGGAGCCGGCGCACGGTGACGATCGGCAAACAGTTTGTTTTGGGCCGCCGTCCGGGTCAGAGCCGCCTTAACCTGTCGCCAGACACGACGACATCGACGAAAATGATGTTGCACAGAGGGGACAGAGATGTCGGTCTCCTGGCTGGGAAAAAGCGGTGGGGCATAACCTAGTGAGGCTTCAAAAGGGGACATCCCTGTGGCAGACGATTTATGTGTGTTGTGGGCATACTCTACCCACACCAGGTGCTGGCTCCAGGCTGAGGGATCCCTCTCGACGACACAACGAAGAGTAGCCTCGAGGTCTTGATTACAGCGCTCAGCTTGGCCATTGGATTGCGGGTGGTGGCCTGAAGTGAGGCTAGAGGATGCCCCCAACGTCCTGCAGAAAGCTTGCCAGACCTGGGAGACAAATTGGGGACCACGGTCCGAGACCACATCCGAGGGAATCCCATGGAGTCGGAAAACGTGCTGGACCATTAACTGGGCGGTCTCAAGAGCAGAAGGGAGCTTAGGCAGGGGAACAAAATGAGCCGCCTTAGAGAACCTGTCAACAATCGTCAGAATGGCTGTGTTACCTTCACTGGGGGGCAGACCCGTGACAAAGTCCACCGAAATGTGAGACCAAGGACGACTAGGAGTTGGTAGGGGTTGTAGCAGGCCGGCCGGTGGTCGATTACCAGTCTTACTGCGAGCACAAGTGGGACAGGCTGCTACAAATTCCTTCACATCGTCGGTGAGTTTGGGCCACCAGAAATGAACCTTGGTAAGAGATATCATACGAGAAGCACCAGGATGACAGGAAAACTTATGGGTGTGTATCCAGTTTAATACCTTGGCCCGCATACTAGAGGGAACGAAGAGGGTCCTGGGGGGTCCAGTGCCAGGGTCAGGTTCAACTTTCTGTGCCTCACGTACCTCATTCTCAATGTCCCATGTGAGGGCTCCCACCACACAGGCGGGGGAAATGATGCTCTCTTCTGTCTCTGTGCTGTCTGGGGAGGTGAACTGCCGGGAGAGTGCGTCAGGTTTGATGTTCTTTGAACCGGGTCTGTAAGTTAAGATGTAGTTGAAACGGTTAAAAAACAAAGACCAACGTGCTTGTCTGGGAGTTAACCGCTTCGCATCCCTGAGGTACGTGAGATTCTTGTGATCGGTCCATATTAGAAAAGGGGCTACCGTGCCTTCCAACCAGTGACGCCACTCTTCTAATGCCAACTTGACGGCCAGTAGCTCCCGATTTCCCACATCATAGTTCTTTTCAGCAGGGGATAAACGTTTAGAGAAAAACGCACATGGGTGTACCTTATTGTCCGTTGGAGACCTTTGGGAGAGTACAGCTCCAACTCCTGAATCCGAGGCATCCACTTCCAGGATGAATTGGCGCTTGGGATCTGGGTGACACAAAACTGGTGCTGAGGAAAACAATGATTTGAGCTTGTTAAATGCGGCATTGGCCTCAGGGTTCCACTTGAAAACTATGTTAGTGGATGTTAGTTGGGAGAGAGGAGAAGCAATTCGGCTGTAGTCTTTTATGAACCTTCTATAAAAGTTGGCAAACCCAAGGAAACGCTGGAGCTGTTTCCTGGAGTCGGGAACTGGCCAGTTTACCACAGCCTCAATCTTAGCTGGGTCAGTTCTGTAACAACCCCCTTCAAATATGAAGCCCAGGAAAGATACAGAGGTGACGTGGAACTCACACTTCTCCCCTTTAACAAACAGTTGGTTCTCATGTAGTCTCTGTAACACAGTCCTAACCCTCTGAACGTGCTCCTTTAAATCCCTGGAGTAGATGAGAATGTCATCTAAGTACACAAAAACAAAATCACCAATGAAGTCCCGGAGCACGTCATTCACCAGGGCTTGAAAGACAGCAGGGGCGTTGGTTAACCCAAATGGCATGACTAGATACTCAAAATGTCCAAGCGGGGTCTTAAAAGCGGTCTTCCATTCGTCTCCCTCCTTTATACGAACCAGATGGTATGCATTCCTGAGGTCTAGTTTCGTAAAGATAGTGGCAGATTGTAGTTGTTCATGGATGGAGTCAATGAGGGGGAGTGGATATTTATTTTTAACTGTGATACTATTAAGGCCCCGATAATCGATGCAGGGACGAAGAGTACCGTCTTTCTTGGAGACGAAAAAGAATCCCGCCCCCACAGGAGAAGTGGAGGGGCAAATAATGCCTGAAGCTAATGACTCTTCAATATATTTTCTCATCGACTCTCGTTCAGGACCCGACAGATTGTACAATCGACTGGCAGGCAAGGGTGACCCAGGAAGGAGGTCAATTGCACAATCGTAAGGTCGGTGAGGAGGAAGAGAAAGAGCCCGCTGTTTGTCAAACACCGGGGCCAGGTCGTGGTAAACAGGGGGAACCATGGAAATGTCAGTTGCCTCTTTAGGTGTACTTTCAGGAGGAGATTGAGTGGTGATGGCAGAGCGTAGACAGTGTTTTAAACAATTATCGCTCCATCCTTCAATTCTTCTCCATTTCCAATTTATGTGTGGGTTATGTTCTTGAAGCCATGGATAACCCAAGATCAATTGGGTGCGGGGAGACTCGAATACAAAAAAATCTGTCATCTCATGATGATTTCCTGATGTTATCAGGTGTAGTTTAACAGTTTTACTGCAGATACGGGCTAAGGTCTCACCAGTAACTCCAGTGATAGAAATTGAAGGAATTTCAAGAGTGGGCAGTGAAAAGTTTCTGACTAGATCCAAACTTATTAAATTTTGTTCTGCACCAGAGTCAAGAAGAGCAGACACAGAATGACGATCCTGATTTATTTGGATGATGGTAGGGAGCATAAAACGATGTGCAGAACAGAATGCAGATGTGCCCACCAGTACAGTCCTCCTTACTGGTGGGCATTCTCGTTTCCCCTAAATGGACAATTAGCAATGAAATGGCCAGGTTTTCCACAATACATACAAAGCTTGGAATTGATTCGTCTTTGTCTCTCCTCAGGGGTTAAACGAGTTCGTCCGATCTGCATTGGTTCAGATTCAGGCAGGACAGAAGGTTTAGGGGACGGACCGGCAGCGGGTGCCTCTTGGTTTTTGTAGTTCGCTGACGGACTTTTGTAGGCGCGGGGCTCACCTGGTGTCGTGAACCCGGAAGTGAAGCGGTTGTGGGAAGTGTAGTCCCGCTCTCTTCTTCGTTCCCGGAAGCGCTCGTCTATCGAGACAGCCAGCTCGATCAGCTCGTCAAATCCCTCTGGTTCGTCTCTCGTGGCAATTTGGTCCTTCAAAGGGTCAGAAAGAGAATTTAGGAAAGTACCTTGCAGTGCTGTGTCGGGCCACCCGGTTTGTGCTGCGATGATGCGAAACTCGAGGGCGTATTCAGCCACTGGTCGTCGGCCCTGACGTAGCCCCAGGAGTCGCTTTACGGCGTTGGGCATCTGCAAGGGACGGTCAAAGATTCGGCGAAACTCTCCTAACAAGGTATCAAATGAAACGTGATCCAAGTCGTGGAATTGTAGGAAAGAATCAACCCAACGAAGTGCGTCACCTTTCAGCTGGTTGGTGAAATATGTTATCTTGGCGATGTTGTTTGAATATAACTGTGGTGCTCCCTTGAAGGCGAGTTTAATTTGCAACAAAAACCCTCCACACAGGCTAGGGTCGCCAGAAAAATATTCTGATGGTTTGGTAATTACCTGTTGGTTCGAGGCAGAGTCCTTAGGTTCCGTCTTGGACACTGGAGGAGTTTTAGAAGCTGGGGAAGGTGAGAGTTTTTGGTTAAGAGAAAACACCATACCTCCCAGTTCTCTCATATTGTCCTGAACCTCCTGTTGTTGTGTAAGAACCCGACGTAGCATTCCTTCGAGTTGATTGATGCGGTCCATCTCGGATGAGGAGGCAGTCTGTTGGCTTCTGGTCTCGTTCTGGGCGTTGTCTGGCTGAAGCATTTCTGTCACGACTCGGGGAACCCAGAGTTGTACGAGACCAGAAAGGACAAGATACAGTTAGCAGGAATAGTGATGTTTTATTATTTACAGTGCAATTATTTACAGTGGTTCATCTCTTGGAGATCCTGGGGAAGAGAGGGTTGGATCAGTGGAGTCCACTTGCAGCGTTCGTATTGTGATTGTTTTGTGTTTCCTTACAGATGAGGTGCTGAGCGTGGGTGAGATCTATCAGAGATCACCAGAGACAGAATCCAGGGGAATAGTCGGTACACAGGTTTGATGGGCGTGTGGCTGGAAGGCAAGGCACGGAGGACTGGAACCTGGACCACGGGAACTCGGAACCAAACAGGAGTCGAGGAGACAGGATGACTGTAGGCACAAGAAAGGAGGTAAGTTTCTTTCGTACTGAGACACAACACTGGCTGAAAGCATAAATACCGTAAACAGGAATCAATGCTTCAGCGATGAGTCACACTAGACTGCAGCCTTAAATAGTGGAAGGTCCTCATCAGAAGGATGGCCGCCAGCTGGTGGAAATCAGCGGCCAATCAGGAGGTAGTGTTGCAGGTAGTGGAACTCATCACACCGGTGTTCAGACCGGAACGAGAAGCAGCAGCGGCGGTGGCGGCGTGGTGTGGGAGGAGCGAAAACTTACCCGATATCCCGACTTCCTCACTGACACTCCGCCAGGCAAGGTCCTTTTTATTTCGGTCTCTGTACAACACACTTGACTGGTCGTAAAGGACTGGATGGGAACACACAGCAACGATGAGTTTCTCCTCCATACTTGAACACGAATTTGCGGGTTGTTTCTGTGTCTCACAAACAATACGTCACACTTGCGCAACATCCGTCCCCTCGTTACCGCGTCACATAGCTGACTCTCCCTGATTGGTTGTCAACGCGCGTTGAGCGGCGAAAGTTCAGATTTTTCAACTCAAGCGGCGGCGGCTGCTGCTGCGGGCACCGCATGCACGGAAAACGATCTGCCGCCCCTTCCGCACCGCTCAACATGGACGTGACGCGACGCACGACCCCTAGAGGCGCGTCCCCCTTTGACTTTGCATGTAAACCGGCCGCTCCTGCAGCTCAAAACGCGTTCGGTGTGAACGTACCATTAGAGATAGGGTGAGAAGCTCAGTCATCTGAGAGCGACTCGGAGTAGAGCCGCTGCTTCTCCACATTGAGAGGATCCAGTTGAGGTGGCTCGGGCATCTGGTTAGGATGCCTCCTGGACGCCTCCCCTGGTTCCAGACACGTCCCACCAGGAGGAGACCCAGAAGAAGACACAGGACACACTGGAGGGACTATGATTCTCAGCTGGCCTGGGAACATCTCAGGATGCTCCCAGAAGAGCTGGCCCAGGTGGCTGGGTAGAGGGATAATAATAATAATAATAATGAATTTAATTTATAACGCACTTTTCATTAACAAAAATCTCAAAGTGCTACAAAGATGTCTGGGCTTCCCTACTTAAGCTGCTACCCCCACGACACGACCCCGGATAAGCGGAAGAAAATGGATCGGTGGATGGATAATTTGTTGCCGTGACCCCTGAAGAAGGGAGCAGCCGAAAGAAAAGGTGCTGTGCGTGTAACATGATTACTGTGATTAAAAAAATAGAAAAAGAACAATAGTAGAAAGTTTTTCACTTCAGCTATTAGAACTTTTTTCATACACAAAATGACCATGTTGGATTTTGAGGTTGGAGCTTTCGAAATCAGAAATCGAACTTTTTTTTTTTTTTCATTAATTCAACCTTTATTTATACAGGCTATCCTCGTAGAGCCACGGGGACTCATTTACAAGAGGGACCTGTCTCACTCACACCCAGGGTCAATTTTAGAGTTACCAATCAACCTAACATGCATGTTTTTGGACTGTGGGAGGAAACCAGCACCCGGAGAAAACCCACGCATGCACGGAGAGAACATGCAAACTCCACCCAGAAAGGCCTCCGGACCGGGATTTGAACCTTGGACCTTCTCGCTGAGAGACAGCAGCTCTACCAGTTGCGCCACCGTGCTGATTATTTTTCCATCTGAGTACATGTATGGGGCAGCACAGTGGCACAGGTGGTAGAGTTGCCACCTCTCAGCAAGCAGGTCACGCTGGTTCAAATCCCGGCCGGGGGCCTTTCTGGGTGCAGTTTGCGTGTTCTCTCTTTAGTGCGTGGGTTTTCTCTGGATACTCCGGCTTCCTCCCACAGACTGAAAACATTTATGTTAGGCTGACTGGTAATTGTAAATTACCCCTAGGTGTGAGTGAGAGAGTAAATGGAAAATGGACTGTACATAGCCTTTCTATCGTATCTAGAAACACAGAGAGCTTTACACTACAATCTGTACCTTCATTTACCCATTCATACCACGCTCTACTAGATCTAGTGAACATGTCATTGTAAAGAGACTATTCAGTGCTTTAGATCACATTCATACACAGTAGGGATGGGGCCGATCCGATCCAGTATCGGTATCCAATACCAGCATTATTTAAGTATCGGGTATCGGATCAAACCTGCCGATACTTTTCCGATCCAGCTTCAAAGAGCACTTGTGTTCAATCACAATCTGTGACTGCCCTTTTTAACATTGTGTGAGATAAACCCAATGAAGACACTCTTAAGCCTTACAATAGGGGGGTTCCCTATTGTAAGGCTTAAGAGTGTCTTCATTGGGTTTATCTCACACAATGTTAAAATGAATAGTTTGGGTGCAAAAGTTTCATTATACAGAGTCAAATACCTGAACAGTATCGGATCGGGAAAGTATCGGTATCGGTCAATACTGAGTTAATAAGTAACGATATCGGATCGGAAGTGAGAAATGTGGATCGGTGCATCCCTAATACACAGATGGGACACACATCGGAGGCAATGAGGGGTTCAGTGTCTTGCCCAGGGATACCTCAGCATGTGACTGCTGGTGGATTCGAACCCCCAATTGGAGGACGACTGCTCTAAACACTCAGCCGCAGCCACCCTGAGTGAACGGTTGTTTGTCTCTGTCCCTGTGATGGACTGGAGACCTGTCCAGGGTGTACCCCATATCTCACACAGTGATGGCTGGACACGGGCACCAGTGATTTGAAAAGGATGAAGCTGGTAAAGGTAATGGATGAATGAGTACATGTGAGTACATCCCACCGCTGCCACATTGTTTTTCAGGTCTGTCTTGTAAATGAGTCCTCGTGGCTCAGTGGGACTAACCTGTTTAAATAAAGGTTGAATAAATGTGGCACACACATTAGCATGACTTCTGTAGGACTTCCTCTTTCTTCATACTGTTTGATTTCACGACAACTGACCAACTACAGCAGACCCCCTACTTACGTACGAGTTTGGGACATAAGAAATGTTCGCAGCTCGATTCTGCCGTAGCTAGGGGGTGAAAATAGCGTCCCGTTCGTAGGTCCTTATTCCGTTCGTAGCTCGCGGAAATACCGCTAACGGACCGCCGCACACACATTTAAGCATGTACAGTAGTGTACTGTAATGTTAAACATTGCTATTCACATTTACAGAATAAATAAAAATATAATTTCTTACTTTGAGATGGTCAAAGCCGACATCTTAGGTTGCCATGCGTTGATTGTTGTCGGGCCGAGCAGCGCGGCGGCCGGCGAGCTAACCACGGCAGCTGCTCGAGGCCTGTGTTAGCTTCTGCTAGCCAGGCCATGAGCTGGTGTTGGAGCGGCGGTGCGGCGATCAATCTGCAGCTGCTGCTCCAGCCTGAGACGTCCACAGAGCTCACAGAGACGTTTCCAGCTAGTAATTAATCCATATGAAGCCATCCTGGTCACCAGTCTTCAAAGGCCGGCTCCCTGCAGCCGAAACTGACCTAAGATGGCGTCCGGTGTTCTGCTGTAACTAGTGACCCTGTAAACTGGAGACTTTCAAAGCAGCCTAAGATGGCCTCCGGTGTTCTGCCTTAACTTGTGACCGTGAAAACTGGAGACCTTCTTCCTGTTATGACCGGAAGGTGCACAATTATTGCGCAATCATGACAAAAATGATCAGAAATGATCATTTTTATCATAATTATTATTTATAAAGCCTTTAAAACAACCACAGCTGCAACAAAGTGCTGTACACATGAAATTAAGAACATTTAAACACAATATTTTTTTTTTTTTTTTTAATACAGTAATGTCATATTTTTATTAAATATGATACGTTCGTAGGTCCCGTTGTTCGTAGGTCGATGGAGTCGTAGGTAGGGGGTCACCTGTACTGATAACTATTGGACAGAACAGCACTTCAAAATTGCCAAATTATCTGTTTTGTAGCAATAACCGTAAAGCAACATAGCCTGGAAGCAAAAAGGTCAGTTAAACTCTTGATGAAGTCAAGAACGTCCTCAAGGAATCACTCGGACCTCTCAGAAAGCTGTTGGCTGATGGCAAATGGGCAAATTATGTGCTCAAATAATTAGGGATGGGGCCGATCCGATCCAGTATCGGTATCCAATGCCAGCATATTTTAAATATCGGATATCAGATCCAACCTGCCAATATTTCTGATCCAGCTTCAAAGAGCACATGTGTTCCATCATATTCTGTGACTGCCGTCTTAACATTGTGTGAGTTAAACCCATTGAAGACACTCTTGAGCCTTACAACAAGAAACACACAAACTTTATCAGCACACAAGAGGCACGTCTACACCACACACATGTCCTTCTCACTCATGTTCAGCTGGAAAAACTAAAAAAACGCTAAGCATGATGGGAAAGACAACAAATCCACTCCCCTTAACCACCAAGGGAGTGGATTTTGTTGTCTTTCCCATCATGCTTAGCGGTTTTTTAGTTTTCCAGATGCACCTAAAGCTGGAAAACTAAAACACTGCTAAGCGTTATGGGAAAGACAACAAAATCCACTCCCTTAGTGGTTAAGGGGAGTGGATTTTGTTGTCTTTCCCATCATGCTTAGCGTTTTTTAGTTTTTCCAGCTGAACCATGAGCGAGAAGGACATGCGTGTGGTATAGAGCTGCCTCTTGTGTGCTGTTAAAGTTTGTGAGTTTCCTGTTGTAAGGCTCAAGAGTGTCTTCATTGGGTTTAACTCACACAATGTTAAAATGAATAGTCAGTACAAAAATTTCATTATACAGTTTCACATACCTGAACAGTATTGGATCGAAAAAGTATCGGTATCGGTCGATATCCAGTTCTTAAGTATCGGATCGGAAGTGAGAAATGTGGATCGGTGCATCCCTACAAATAATCCATGCTGGCTTCTTCACAGCTTGTGTAGATAACTCTTGAGAACAAGACTAATCTCTTTATAAGGCAGAAGGATGTCACAACCCCCTTACAAACAAACCTCCATAAAGACGTATTCACGTATTTTCTCGCATGACGTCTTGATTCAAAGGCGATATTAATCTAACTGCTGTACATCTCATCACTTCAGCTTATCTGTTTTTAGGTTAATCTTTTAGAACCTTTACGTTTGATAGGTCCCACCAAATCTTTCACCTTATTTTGATAATGGTTTTCTACATTCTGTCTGTGCTTTGAAGCCTCTCACAGATATACAAAATATAATCAATCATATAGGGTTTGAGGGCTTAAGGGATGTTCTCCAAGTAAGGTGTTTTGTGAGATTTGTTTTTTTAATTATCCATCCAGAAGACGCTATTTGCCGCCACTCATGCTCTGTATTTGAAACAAGCTGGAAACTGCCACAGCCGGGGTGAGGTAATCCATCACGCTAAACAGAGGCCTTAATTTGAGTGTTTGTCACAATTTGTTTAATCGCTATTTCATTGTGCCACAGTTGAGTGTCTTCATATCAGCGTTGCATTACATTCTGCTTTGCTTGCTGTCATCTACCTGTCACCGGACAGGATGAGACAAATGAAAGCGTCTGTATTGGAAAAATCTGTCAAAATGGCTACATTTTGTCCTCTTATTGAAGGCACCTCATTTTCAGAGTCAGAGTCAGAGAGTCTTTATTGTCATTTGCACCGCATGTGGTACATGTGATGAAAACGAGATTATGTACACGGGGTCCCAGTTACATCCAACAACAAATGCAAGAGAAAAACAGTAATAACATCTAGAATTAACTAAGAAAAACATCAACTAGTAATACACTAAGCCTAATATAGTGGGAATAAACAGCAGCACGAACATGAGTTTGTATGAGCAGATGGTCACAGATGAACACAGCAACAAGAAAACAGATCAGCATCAGCATGATGTGATATTTTGCAGTGTTTATTCTTATTATTTATTTATTCATGAGTCTAACAGCCTCAGGGTAGAAGCTGTTCCTCAGTCTAGTGGTTCTACACTTGATGCTCCTCAACCTCCGTCCTGAGGGGAGTGGGGCAAAGAGTGAGTGTGCTGGATGAGTGAGGTCTTTCATGATGCAGGTGGCTCTTTTCCTGCATCTGGAGGTGTAAATGTCTGTGATGGTGGGGAGACTGACTCCAACAGACTTCTGTGCAGCCTTCACCACTCTCTGCAGAGCTTTCCTCTCTTCAACTGTGCAGCCTCCATGCCACACGTTGATGCTGGAGCACAGGATGCTCTCCACTGCACACCTGTAGAAGGAGGTGAGGACTGGGCTGCTCAGACCAGCTCGTCTCAGCCGTCTGAGGAAGTAGAGTCTCTGATGACCTTTCTTGATCAGGCTGGTGGTGTTGTTGCTCCAGCTGAGGTTATCATTCATGTGTACACCCAAGTATTTGTAGCTGGAGACCACTTCCACTGCAGACCCACCTATTATCAGTGGGGCATGGGTGTGTTTGTTCCTTCTGAAGTCCACAATCATCTCCTTTGTCTTCTTCACATTCATGTGAAGATTATTCTCTTTGCACCAGCTCTCCAGGTGTTCCACCTCCTGTCTGTAGCTGGACTCATCATTGTTTGTGATGCATCCCACCACCGCTGTATCATCTGCAAACTTAACAATATGACAGCCTGGAAGTGTGGCTGTACAATCATATGTGAGCAGAGTGAACAGAAGGGGGCTCAGCACACATCCCTGAGGAGAGCCAGTGCTGAGGGTTATGGTGGAGGAGGAGAAGTTGTGGATCTTCACGGACTGTGGTCTGTTTGTTAAGAAGTCTAGTACCCAGTTACAAATAGAGGGGCTTAGTCCAAGTGTAGATAGTTTGTCTATCAGAGTTTGGGGGATCATGGTGTTGAAGGCAGATGTGAAGTCCACAAAGAGCAGACGCACGTATGAGTCTTTCTGATCCAGGTGGGTGAGAGCAGTGTGGACCACGGAAGAAATGGCGTCCTCTGTTGATCAACTGATCTGTTGATCGGTTGATTTTATATTTATACATGGTAAGCAGGCAATAGATCATATTTTAAAAGGTTGCGTTATTGGACGTTCCCGTTGTTTACAGAGAAGTTCATTCAGACTTGAAGTCTGCTTTATTTTGAATTTAAACGTCAGGGGGAAAAAACACAGCATATACAAGTTCTCAGTGCAACCAGAGCAAGGTTTCAGTCTAACCCATGGATTTCTTCCTTTATTTTATTTTTTACTTAATGCATGAATGTGCTCAACAAACTAGACACATGGGATTCTAATCCTTAACCACACTGGCTCTAAGCCAGAGGGATGAAGCTTAATGTTAAATAAAGTTCATAGATCTTACAGATTTGCCTTGAATTTGAGATGTAACAATGACACTTAACGACTAGCCATGCAGGAACTTGCTACTTGTCCATGTATTTAAAAAAGTGACAATGTCCTAATATTTATTTCTAGGACTGGATCCCATTACTGCGTTATACCTATTAGTGATTATTGGCAAATGGCGTTCAAGATGGAGTCTCCGAAATGCCTCAAAACATTTGCAGGGATCCTCAACTGACGGAGGTGAGATGTGCTATATCAGTGACGGAAAGCTTAAAGTTGGAGGTGGGACTCAAGGATCCGCTCTGAGCCCCTTCTTATTTACTCTGGTGATGGACCGACTAACAGATGAGGTCAGGTAGGAATCCCCGTGAACTATGATGTTTGCAGATGACATTGTCACAACACTTTCTCCTCACCCCTAGGCCTGCCGTTTGAAACGTCAATCTGTTATTGAACAAACATTAGGGTGCATTCACACCAGCCCTGTTTAATCTGCTTTAATTGAACTCTATAGTCTGTTTTCCTAGAAAGTCTGGTTCATTTAAGGAGGTGTGAATGCACCATCAAACTCTGATGCGGAACAAAAAAGCGAACTCTGGTCCGCCTAAATACCTAGGTCTCGGTTCGGTTGAAGTGAACTCTAGTTCAAATGCATTATGAATGCAAGCGGCCCAGAGACCGCGCCAAAAGCAGGAAGTGGACTACAGCAAAAGGCAAACAAACGTGCATTTCTCTTACTTCATACGGAACCGTCACCAAATTTCGTCCATTAGCATAAACAGGTCTGTGATTGGCAATTTCAGTTCCCCGACTTACGAGCACATCGACTTACGAGGTTCCGGACTTACGAGCTGACTAACGAACAGTAAAGTTGTACAGAACATACAGCAAATACAGCACTGGTATGTGTTTTTAGATGAAAGTGTGTTAGCTAACCATTTGTAAACAAAGTTCTGAGCATGTTTATGAACCCGTATGTATGTTTGTGTTGAAAAACGAGTGTTCGTAGTAGCGCTAGCATAAATTTTCCGACTTACGACAGAAAATCCGGACTTACGAGCGATACGTGTTTCGGGTTCCGACATACGAGTTTTTGTGTTACAAGCACCTCGTACGAACGGAACTCGCTCGTAAGTCAGGGACCACCTGTATTACTATTACAGTGAGATGAGCTTTGAACTGGCTGGAATTAGCTAAAATTATAAAAAAATTTGTCCGACAATAAAACAAATCTCAAAACTTAGTAAATGTAAGCAACTCCGGAGTTTTTATAATGTAAAATGTTTTCTATGTTCAATTATTGATCATTAGTAAAGCATTTCCTCTGATACTAGAGTTTTTGTTTTCTTACATGTATTTTCTGTTTACTGAGGTGTTCCATATTTTTATTCATTTATAATTTTGTTGCTTTTTTGGGGGGGACATTTTTTCTTTTATACTTGATGACAAACTAAATTGATTCCCGGGTAAAATATTGAAGCATTGCCACAAAATTTTCGAACAGTAATTTGCTTAAAAAAAAAAAAAAAGTTTAGTTTCTTTCTTTGGTCTCCAATCGTTTGCACCCATTGTTGTCTTTCCTGTAGAAAAATCCAGGCCAACTATGCACAATTTAAAACTAATTAGTGTATTCATACCTTTAAAACACGTACAAACCAAGGGAGGGAGACAATAAAAAACAATATAAATGTGAAGTCAACCCTGGGGTTAGGCTGTTGGATAAGCCAGTTTGCTTTTTAACCAAAATAGAAGCCATTTTCCTCAAACAGAGCTGCAACACAATACAGCCCCTGCATGGCTCAATCACGTTGCAATCACATTAAATCTTTAATTTCATTTTTTTGGGTAAGGAACACTGACTTTCTTAATTGTATATTGCTTTGCAGCTGGCATTCCTCCCTCCTCATCTTGTGGCCTAACTGTGTGTTTAGCGCGCAGCATGCACGCCTGCTGTCACCAACCCTTCATTCATTTTGACTGTAATTGACAGCTGACATGTTCATGTGAAAACTCCAAATTTTTCTTGAGAGACGAATCAAAGAGTTGCCTCGAGACAGAATTACGCAGCAAACCCGAGCTTTCTGCAGAAGATATGAACACGCTAGCGGCGTTGTTAATCTTATGCATAATGTTGCGTTGCCTCATTATCTTGACACAAAGGGATATGAGGCTCGTCATTCAATTCCATATTTTACACCTGATTTAACACAAAGCCTCCCGGAAGTCACAGAAACTGCGTCCTACCTGTAGCTCATGCTGCGTGTAATAAACGTAAAATGTATTTAATCTCTTGTTCGCCATGTTGCCAAACTGCAAATACCTTGAGGAACACGATAAAGACATTAAAGTTGTTGCTAAGCTAATATTTCAAGTTGTGAGAAGCTCTTAACCCGCATTCAAAGAAAATATCCCGTTCAAAAGCATTGAGTACATATAAATGATTAGCATTTTTATCCTTATTAGAACTGTGAGACAGATTTAGTCATGGAAAAAAGGCACAAAACTCACTGAGCTTTTTAAACCGTTTCAAATGGGTGTCCAGGTAAAAGTTGATTTACAAGTTATCTGTTAAAACATTGTAAGAGAGTGTATGGTGTAATAATGTGCAATGATGCCTAATTAGGACTGTCTTGCTATTATTTATCTATGGTTGAGCGCTAATACCAGATAATAAAGGAAGATATTTCTGCAATAATAAGCTTTGTTTAAAAAAATCATATACGATTACTTTCATATGAGGATTGATTTTACCACCATTAAGCAAGTAAGTCCATCAGACGTCAACTTTTCCAACATGGTTACTTTAGTGATGGGGGCAAGTACTTTTCCTCCACAGTATCAGTATTCTGACCTGGGGAAAACTTTCTGAAAATAACTTCCCACAGCTGACATTAATGCTCATTTTGCTACCACCAAATTTGCCAAACTGGACAGTTTATTAGAGTTTATGGGACTTGGACAAATCCTGGCATGTCAAGGACTGCAAAGTTGCAGAGGCATTAATGAGGGCCACCGAATGGTCCCTGCAGAGAGGCTAACTCGCTAAGAGGTGGGTGAACGGACTACAAATTAGTCAGTTGCTATCTTATCCTGTAGATGATGTGTAATTACCGTATTTTCCAAAATATAGGTTGCACCGGAATATAGGTCGTTTTGTCCAATTATTGCCAAAAATTTGGAAAAGTCCATAAACAGGTCGCACCTAAATATAGGTCGCACCTACGTCACCGCCGACGTAACGCGTCATCCACCGCTGACGTGACTCGTCACCACTGAGACAACCCGGAAATATGGACTGAGTGTTTAGCTCTGTTGCAAATGTCTGCCACAGGAGCGCACAGCAAGGCTTTTAAGAAGATTAACACGGTAAAAACAATTATTTGTTTGCTAAAAATTATAGCTGACATTATAGCACAAGGGTTAGTGGTTTATTAGCCGAGTGGTTTATTAGCTACAGTATTTGCTAAAATATACACGGAAATAAAACGAAAGCTAACACGAGACCATTCCATCTAAAACAACAAATAAAAAATCTAATTTTATCTCAAATATTTCATACATGGCAACAGTTTGTAAATTAAAGCCATATAATTACACTCTGGCAGCAGAAAAAAATATCCGCCGAGTGGTTTATGAGCTATTTATAACATTATAAACAGAAATAAAATGAAAGCTAACACGAGGCGATTCCGTCTAAAACAACGAATAAAAAAATTGAATTTTATCTCAAATGTTTCATAAAGGGTAACAGTTTGTAAATTCAAGCCATATAATTACACTCTATAAGCAGAAAAAATATCCACAGAGTGGTTTATGAGCTATTTATCTATATAGTAGGTATCTGTTTACGGTAGCTAACCGCTAACAACAAAGCTAAAAGATCGTTTTTTTTAATCTCAAACATCTCATAAAGCTACTCACTTGTAAATGTCCATACAGTGATTACATTCTGTAAGTTTCATAAAAATCCGCCGAGTGGTTCTTGACTTATCTTGCTAACAAACCGCTAACAAACACATAGCTAACAGTTCTTACCTCCAGACCAGGAGGCCGGGCAGCGACAGAGTCAGTCCGAGCAGAGGAGGCTTTTTTTGGACACATGAGCTGGAAACGGTCGGTGGACTCTCTGGAAGTGACCCCTAGCGGACAAAAGTGGTACTGCACCATTTTCTGCCAAAATGAAAAACGGTCATATCTGAGCCAAAAATTGGTCTAAAAATATGGGGAAAAATCCATAAATAGGTCTCACCTCTCTATAGGTCGCAGGACATGCAAATTAGGCAAAAAGCCGCAACCTATATTCCGGAAAATACGGTAAGTTGCTAAGGTGACTGTAATTAGCTGTTGCCTGGCCTGTATCCACGATTAAGAAATTGATGTAAACAGTGGGTGTTATTGCCAGTTCCAACCTTCATCTACACTCAAACAATCGTGAAAGATAAACCAACAAACGGTCCATTCTTTTAGGTATCCGTCATTGCGATCAGCACTACAATATGAGGCTTCAGGAAGTTGCTTTCCACTTTTTCAGCAGATTTTTCCATTGTTGCTGCAAAACTAAACTACCGGAAAGGGTATACTATAGTACAGGTGGTCCCCGACTTACGAACGAGTTCCGTTCCTACGCACCGTCCGTAACTCGAAAATTCGTAAGTCGGAACGCGTTACACGTGGTGTTCGTAAGTCCGGATTTTTGGTCGTAAGTCAGAAAATGTATGCTAATGCTGTGCCGCACACTCGTTTATCAACATGAGACTGAACAGGCGTACATACTGGTTCATAAACATGCACAGAACTTTATTTACAAACGTTAGCTAACACACTTTCATCTAAAAACACATACCAGTGCTGTATTTACTGTACACTGTTCGTAAGCGCGTTCGTGAGTCCAGAACGTCGTAAGTCGAGGCTATCGTAAGTCGGGGACCACCTGTACTTGGTTTAGTATTTTATGGGAGAAATGAACTTTTAAGAAACTGGATTGCGCTTTTGTACAGATTAACATCAAATTGGATGTGTAAAGATGGTTTTAAATGTTTGGATGCATCTTGAAGAACGTTTATTATTTGCAGGCAAGTTTCACCAATAACGATTTGGTGTTGAGCAGAGCTGTTGGATGGAGGATAGAGATAATTCCTTGGTTTGCAGTACTTTAAACATTTAAATAAACCCAATACCTAAACAAAAACTATTCACAAACATTTGATACAGTAGTATGCTTTATGATAAGAATGCTGAAGAGTTAAACCCTCACTGGTACGCTTCTGTTCTCAGAAACAAGAGTCTAATTGATAAAGCTGTCTTTGCTGTTAGACACCCCCGGGGTAAAACAAAGCAATTTTTTTCAAATTATTTTTACACTGTTTTAATGCAATGAAACCAAGTCAGTGTATTAGAAAAAAAAACAATACTAGTACAATCTGAAGATTTGAGTTGTGTGTTCCAACATAGCGTGAATAAATTAACTGAGTACCTGTATTTGTTTTAATGCTCTGGATGGAGCCCGTTGCTACGGGTTGTTCGGCCCCTATACAACCTTATACAAGTGATGCGACAGTTCGGTTTGCATTGTTGATAGTAAGTCTGACACCTTCAGGTAAGGGTGGGCGATATGGCTCAAAAATTATATTGTGATATTTCAGAGCATTATCACGATAACGATAAATTTCGTGATACAACAAAAAAGCAAAAACTAAAAAAAATCAAATGTATTTATTTGACAAAATTAACTTAACATGTTGCTTTCCAGTATTATCTATATAAAATTAAAATTAAACAACAAGGGGTAATTTTACTGAAATTACTTTATTTAGTAAAGTATTCAGTCTCCCAAGTATATAAAAAAATCTGTTATTTAGATTGAAAAAGTCTTATCTATTCATGCAGGAATTATACCTTGGGGTGTCTATGAGTGCACATCTATTTTCCCCAGCTACCCGGGCGCTGACTACGGCTGCTCACTGCACCACCTGGTGGTGGTTGGGTTAAATGCAGAGGCCAATTTCGTCTGTCAAGTATGGGAAACATACACAGATGACAAAAATGTGACATTTATTTTTTATTTATTTTTATTCATTTTTTAAAAGTGATCTGTCTCTGCACACCCTGATGCATGCTCAATAATCCAGGTAGAAAAATATAAAAAAGCTAAGTCTGGTCCTCTGGACATGTCCAGGCATTTGAGCTCTCTCTACCTGGAGTTTAAGCAGGGGGACAGAAGCTGAGAGAGACGCGAGTTGTTTGTTTTTAGCATTTTAGCTAGCAAGTATTGCACGCAGACTGGTGGAGGGGAGGTGTGCAGTTCAATTTGTTGGTTTGAAGCGCTCGTTTGTTAAGGGGGCGGGGCGCCCTTACGTATTATGTCATGAAATTAGCATATCATGATATAACTTTTTTGCCCGGGCAAGCTTTTTATACCGGTAAAACCGGTAATGATATGATATGGCCCAGCTCTAGGGTGGGAGTTGGACTCTGCCATGGTTGCCCATCGTCACTGTGCAGCCAGGGGGTGGGTGGGAGTTCCAGTTTGGTAGCTTGAAGATTCCACCTCTGCCCTTTGCAGATAATGTGGTCCTGTTGGCATCATCGTGCCGTGCTCTCCAGCTCTCACCGGAGTGGTTCACAGCCGAATGTAAATGCAGAAGGTGCTGCTAATCTGAAGCCATGGTCCTCAGTCAGAAAATAGTGGATTGCTCTTTTCGAGTTGAGGGTGAGGTTCTGCCTTAAGTGGAGAACTTCAAGTATCTTGGGGTTTTGTTCATGAGTGAGGGAAGAATGGAGCGTGAAACTGACGGATGGACTGGTGCATCATCTGCAGTAATGTGGACTCTGTGCCGGTCTGTTGTGACGAAGCTGTGCTGTAAGGCAAAACTCTTGTACAGATAGTCCCCGACTTACGAGAGCTCTGACTTACGAGGTCCCGGACTTAAGAGCATGCATCTCATTAAAAAAAAAAAAAAAAATTTTTTTTTTTTTACTTTTTTTTTTTTATTTTTTTTAAATAAATGAATACATGTACAGTACTGGACAGTCACCAAGCACTTAGCCTATCCTAACACAGTTTTTAAAGATGAAGGAATAAGTTGAATTGTCTCCCTTTCACATAAAGGGAGCAAGCTCCCTATGGAGCCTGCAGGGAGGAGGGAGACAATTCAACTGATTCCTTCATCTTTAAAAACTGTGTTAGGATAGGCTAAGTGCTTGGTGACTGTACAGTACTGTACATTTATCTATTTATAAATAAAAAACAATAAAAAAATAAAAATACTGTATATACTGTATATTTTTAATAAATAGATAAATGTACAGTACTGTACAGTCACCAAGCACTTAGCCTATCCTAACACAGTTTTTAAAGATGAAGGAGTCAGTTGAATTGTCTCCCTCCTCCCTGCAGGCTCCATAGGGAGCTTGCTCCCTTTATGTGAAAGGGAGACAATTCAACTTATTCCTTCATCTTTAAAAACTGTGTTAGGATAGGCTAAGTGCTTGGTGACTGTCCAGTACTGTACATGTATTCATTTATTTAAAAAAAAAAGTAAAAAAAAAATTATATTATTTTTTTTTACTATGTGATCCTACTTACGAATTTTTGACATACGAGCGCCCCCTAGGGATGGAACTCGCTCGTAAGTTGGGGACTACCTGTATACTGTTCGGTGCATGTTCTTACCCTCAGGTCATGAACTCTGGGTAGTGACCGAAAGAATGAGCTATTGGATACAGACAGTTGAAATGAGTTTCCTCAGGTGGGGTAGCTGGACTCTCCCTTATGGTGTGGTCACACCGAGCAGCGTTTTTACCTCCGAAAACGCTCCTCACGCACGGAAGTGGACGCGCTACCCAGTGTTGTCCAAACTGTAGTGTTGCGGCGGCTTCGTTGCTGTGGCGACGGGGTGTGGGAGGAGCTTACCGGTATACAGAGTGCACTCCGCCAGGCGAGGAGCCTTTTATTTCCGTCTCTGTCGAGCAGACTTGACTGGTCGTGAAGGAATTGTCGCGAACACACAGCTACAATGAGTTTCTCTTCCATAGTCCACGAGCTCGCGAGTCTTTTCTTTTTTTTTCGACAAACAATACGTCACATAGTGCGCGCGCACCCTCGTTTCCGCGTCACATAGGGACTCTCCCACTGCCCCCTCTCTTCTGCCCCCCGACTCTCCCTGATTGGTTGACACACCAACCAATCAGGTGGAGTTGAGCGGCGTTTGAAAGTTTGAACCGCGAAATCTTCAACATGTTGAATGCTCGGTTTGGAGGTGGAAGCCGGTTCACGTGCACGAAAAAACGCTACTCAGCACGCTCAACACGCACGCGACCTGACGCCAGACGCCAGGAGGTGCCTGAGTGCGTCCACCATTGACTTTACATGGAGGCTGGAAGCTTTGGAGGTAAAAACGCTGCTCGGTGTGAGCACACCATTATGGTACGTCCTGACCAAACGCGTTTTCAACGGCAGGAACGTCCAGTTTACATGCAAAGTCAATGGGGGACGCACCTCCAGCCACGTCTTGGCGTCGCGCGTCACGTGACGTGCGTGTTGAGCGTGCTGGAAAAGCGTTTTCCGTGCACGTGAACCCGCGTCAGCCTCCAAGCACGCGTTGAACATTGCTGAACGTTTTCGCCGTTCAAACGTTCAAACGCCGTTCAACTCTGGTTGATCAGGGAGAGTCGGGGGGGAGGAGAGAGGGGGACGCGGAAACGAGGGGGCGCGCGCACTATGTGACGTATTGGGACACAGAAAAAACCCGCGGAGTCATGGACTATGGAAGAGAAATCTGTGTGTTCGCGACAACTCCTTCACGACCAGTCAAGTCTGCTCTCTACAGAGACTGGCAGAGTGCAGTGAGGAACTCGTTGTACTGGTAAGCTCCTCCCACACCCCCCGCCGCCGCAGCTTCTCGTTCTGGTCAGGACACAACTGGGTCCAGTGCGTCCACTTGCGTGCGTGACGAGCCTTTTTGCCGTTGAAAACGCGTTTGGTCAGTACGTACCATTAGAGATAGGGTGAGAAGTTCAGTTATTCGGGAGGAACAATGATTTCAAATGCTGCTCCTCCACATCGAGAAGAGCCAGTTGAGGTAGTTCAGGCATCTGGTAAAGAT